>VWZE01003296.1:0-11718 GCA_013396675.1 Eubucco bourcierii | reverse complement strand
CTAGTGGGAGGTGTCCCTGCCTATGGCAGGGGATTGGAACTGGCTGAGCTTTGAGGTCCCTTCCAACCTTCCCATTCTATGTTATCAGACTCAACCGTATCTATAGGCAATTATAGGATAATAACTGTTCTTCAGTGTAGTTATCAATACCTTAGACCTGTCTAAGACTTCTGTTCTGAACTCATGGACTACTCAGTTTACTGAGTATTTGTTACATGGCTGCATGTGCTTTTCTGGGTTTTACCTGGGCACAGTGGATGAACCTTTCCAAAAACTACAGTTACAGAATCATAGAATGGTAAGGTTGGAAGGGACCTCAAGGATCATCCAGTTCCAACCCCCTGCCATAGGCAGGGACACCTCCCACTAGTGCAGGTTACTCAAGGCCTCGTCCAACCTGGCCTTGAACACCTCCAGGGAGGGAGCAGCCACAACCTCTCTGGGCAACCTGTTCCAGGAATCAGTCTGTAATTAATACAGATTTCTGGGGGCATTATATAGGTAGCCAGTATTTTGACATTTCACCCACAGGGGAATTAGCCTAGCAACATAATGAACTTAATATGACATACAATGGCCTCTCTGAATTAAGAGGGAAATGACTCATGCTCTCTGCAAGATATGAGACTATTAAGAGACAGATATTAAAAAAAACCCATCCTAAACATTGTAGTTTTAATCTAGGCCCTGAGTGGCTGCTGGCCCAGCACCATGTAAATTCCAGACGAGTAGGATCCATTCAACTTTTTATGTTTTTAGGAGGAAGCTCTTGCTTTCTGAAGAAACAGCACTTTGTTTAGGAAAGGCAGCCTGCCATTGATTAAAACTGTCATTGCTGTGCAAGGAGACTGCAGAGTTTGAGCTAGAGCCAAACCTGCTGAGCCGCCACAAGGAAGCCGAGAAGTTAACGTGCGCACTTCTCGGTCTGAAGAGAGAAAGCGAGGCAGGAACATCCCCTCTGAGCAAGGGGACGCATGTGAGTGTGGTGCAGTGCCCTTGGAGGGATGGGTGAGGAGCTACAGGCACCACAGCACCACCAGTCCTGCCCACGGGGCCCTTTCAGCTTGCTCATGGGCTGTTAAACATATGGGGTGTTGCTCATGGGGTATTAAACATAGCTGCTTGTGCATCGAAGGAGCTGCCTGGGTGCCACACTTCATCACAGGGTTAAATTGAGGACCATGTTGTGTGAGGCTGCATAAAGTATGTGTAATGTCAGGGCATCAAATGAATGAGCTTGATACTAACTCCCAGTTCTATGCAGGTACTGTGCTGTGTAGCTGGTGGGCATAAGGCCTGGAATTTCGACTGTGTGCCTCATGACACACACAGACATAGTCACACACCCAAAGACATAGAGAGCAATGCACACAAACACCTACATCCTCAGCTTCAGGAGAATTCTGCCTCAGACACTGCTATACCCTAAAGCCAGGTGTTACCTCAGAGCACTATGGTAATTCACTCTCTGCTCCATACAGAGGGAAATGTAACACAACACAAATAAAAACCAAGCAACCAACAACAAAAACGAACAAACAAACCCCAAAACAAAACACAAACAAACACCAAAAAAAAAAAAAGCAACCCACAAAGTTCTTCTGTTTTTCACTCTGAGTTCTGAAACTTCTCTCTGAGTGAGATCAACTCAGCCTTGCAGCACATGGTCTAGGCCAAATCTTACACGCTACAGTGAGAGCTTCTGTTCACAGAGTGAAGCAAAAATCCACCCCCTCTTGGGACTGTGACAAGATGCAGGGGAAAACAGGCTTCAGAAGAGTTCCCTACAAACCTCAGAGTCACATCTCAACCCAATTTATGTTTGGAGCCACTGACTGCTCAGCAGAGCCAGCTGATCTCTGGAGAGGCTGTAAAGCAACACCAAGAATGCTGCCAGAATGTGAAGTATGCTGTGGTAGCCTTGAGAACCAACAGGAGCATCCTCGGTTTTGCCCCAGCCGAAGACAGCCTGAACCAAAAAAGTTTCATGTAGGTTAAAGAAGATGTTTATGTGAGTGAAAGAGAAGAAATAATTTGTGAACCAGTGATTCATGGAGCAGTGATCATCTTGTCTAAAACCCTGGCAATTTATAAAATTGTTCCTGGGCAGTGACAGTTCAGAGTGGATTCTCAATGTTGTGATGCTCTGCTCGTTGAGTGCTCACAGGGAGATTGGGATGATCAGCAATTTGCAGAGACAACAGTGCCAATAGCAGCATCAAGCAGCAAATGAGACTTTGCTCTTAGCACTTTCTGGATGGTGTGAAAATCTTCAGTCTCAGAAGATTCAGTCTCTGACAGTAAGGGGCCTTGGGGTTGCTGATCCTGCTGCTTAAGGGTCTTGGGGTTGCTGATCCTGCTGCTTAAGGGTCTTGGGGTTGCTCATCCTGATGGTTAGGGGTCTTGGGGTTCATCACCCTGACAGTTAGGGGTCTGGGGATTGCTGATCCTGCTGGTTAAGAGTCTTGGGGTTGTTCATCCTGATGGTTAGGGGTCTTGGGGGTTCATCACCCTGACAGTTAGGGGTCTGGGGGTTGCTGATCCTGCTGGTTAAGGTTAAGGGTCTTGGGGTTGTTCATCCTGATGGTTAGGGGTCTTGGGGTTCATCACCCTGACATTTAAGGTCTTGCAGTTCATCACTCTGCCAGCCAGTGGCTTTGGGGTTCATCATCCTGACAGGAGTCTGGGGGTTGCTGATCCTGCTGGTTAAGGATCATGGAGTTGCTCATCCTGACGGTTAGGGGTCTTGGGGTTCATCACCCTCACAGTTAGGGGCCTTGGAGTTCATCATTCTGACAGTTAGGGGTTTGGGGGTTGCTGGTCCTGGTGGTTAAGAATCTTGGGGTTGCTCGTCCTGACATTTAGGAGTCTTGGGGTTCATCACCCTGTTGATCAACAGCAGACTGAGTTACACTGCTTCTCAGCACAGCTTCAGGTAAACTGCAAAATACAAGGGCTTAGAAAAACAGTAATGTGTTTGCCATTATGAGTAATATTTTTGGTCCCCTTTTAGTCCAGTATCTTGTGACTTCTTCCTGCAAAAAGGCATAAACTGAGTAGACAGTATGAAGTAAAAGGAATTATTCATGCCATCTGGGGCACAAAGGAATCAATAAAGAAGAACACAACATGTTTGCAAGTTGAAAGAACACTTTTTAAGAAGCCTGAGCCACTGAACTTGATTTACAAAGGAAAAAAAAAAAAAAAGAAGAAAGCAAAAGGGAAAGTGTTGTTTCATAAAAGGGCTGTGCTTTATGGCTGTGAACTTGTACTTCAGTATTCCTTATCCTTTTTGAATTTCATGGGAAAAAAATAAAAAGGACAACAGGGAACAGTATTCCATGTGCATAGGTGGAAGTGTGGAATGGAGGGGATCAGTAGTTTTGGTGCTAGGCAGCCATGCCTGCCTGTGATCCATCTGAGCTAAGCTGTATACCCATGAACACCTTCATGGCCCAGGATGTCTCCCTGAGGTGGGAGCACACAGGGTTTACAGCTTACCCATTTGTGAAAAACGTGCTTCTGCCTCATCAAGCTTCAAGGAATGTCAGCCTGTTAATGAGAGACAGGCTCAAACCCTGGACTGTCATCCCAAAAGAGGGAAGGCTGTGTGACCCCTGGTGTAGCTCTAACTGTTGGCTCTAAAAATGCATGTTTGCTTAGAAACAGAGCAGGGGTCCATGCAGACAGTAGTGATGTGAGATAAGGAAAAGCTACACTCAGCAATCACTCCATTACCCCATATATACATTCATGCAATCATAGAATGGTAAGGTTGGAAGGGACCTCAAATCAGCCAGTTCCAACCCCCTGCCATAGGCAGGGACACCTCCCACTAGCACAGGTCACTCAAGGCCTTGTCCAACCTGACCTTGAACATCTCCAGGGAGGGAGCAGCCACAACCTCCCTGGGCAACCTGTGCCAGTGTCTCACCACCCTTGCTGTAAAGAACTTCCTCCTGACATCCAGTTTCAATCTCCCCTCTGCCAGTTCAAACCCATTCCCCTTGTCCTGTCATTCCAAGACCTTGTCAATAGTCCCTCCCCAGCCTTCCTGTAGCCCCCTTCAGATCCTGGAAGGCTACTTTAAGATCTCCTGGAAGCCTTCTCTTCTCCAGGCTACAGAGCCCCAACTCTCCCAGCCTGTCCTCATAGGAGAGCTGCTGCAGCCCTCTCAGCATCTTCGTGGCCATTCCTCTGTGACATATAAGAAATGTTCTTACAGCTTAAACCCACACCAGCTTGTGTTCTCCTTATGAAACAGCACAGAAAGAAGAGTTGGGACCTGGCCACTTGTTGAAGAACCAGAAAGCCACCTGTGGGAATGCAGAATTTCCTTCTACCCTCCTTCTCCTCCTTCCAGCTTGCCCTGCAGAAGAAGCAGCTCAATACATTAGCCATCTTCTCCTGAATGTGGTTTCCATCAGCCATATCTTCTTCTCAGCTTCCTCTTTCCCACAAAGCAGCAAGGGAATGAGTGTGCTGCAGACTGCACATGGAAAGCATGGTTCACTGCCCCTTCAGAAGGGCTTGTTATGGGATAGGAAAACCACTTGAGATCAGACACTTTGAACTTGTATAAAGTCCCAGAATGTATCCAAGCTGGTTTGTTTCCCCTTCAAAGGAATTGTTTCGCCTTGTGTTTGCTTTGCCTGATCACTGCTTGAGGCTGGTTTTGTAACTCCATTACTCCATGGGCAAGCAGGAGTGAGGCTGTCCTTGGAAACACAGATGCATTCCCATGGCCATTAGAGAAAAACTCAGACAAAGACTGACCCCACTTCTCTGCTGGCCAATGAGCACATAAAGGCAGTATAATCCCAGCTGTATTGTTCCATACAGGTGTCATTTGACCCTGATATCCTTATAGCTCCCTGTGACCTGCAGCCTGCTGCCCTCTGGTATGAAGCAGCAGCTTTTGTTCCTGAGGGCACACCATGCACAGCTGCTTCCATCATTGTCTGGAGGGGGACAGATGGCTGCTCCTAGCACAAAAAGGAGATTAAAAAAGAACTGAGGGAACTCACTACCTAGCTTGGGATTTAAGTCATGGGACCCTTGGGACTACCACCAGCATGAACTCAAAGTGTGGTTGGCTCTATTCATGGAAGGGAAAAGGTTTGTATTTTGCAGTTTGCATTTTCTTTTGAAATCCACAGTTGCTATCACTCTGGTGTTAATATTCCTTTACAGGTGTTCAGCTCATCTGAAGAGATGCTCTTCTAGCAGCAGCAGCAGCAGCAGCAGCACTTTCAAAGTACTCCAAAAGCAAGTCTTACACTGTGCCCTGCCTCAGTCTATGCCCACATGCAGTAAGTTTGTTTACAGCTTATTTATTTTGTTTCACTTGTGATAAGGAGCTGGTATGAAATGATTGGGGAAACATGAAACAGAGTAGATGAGTTTCACCATTTGCACCATTCTTGCTAAGCCATTTTGGAGTAAAGGATTTCATCTGTGTGTCTCATAGTCCCACTTATGTGAATGGAACTAAACAGCACAAAACTTTAGTTCTGTAAGTAGTTAGCTTTGTTAGCCACTTGCCCCTCCCCGCTCCTTGTATTCATCTTCATATCTATGAAATCACTTTCACAGAATCACAGAAGGTCAGGGGCTGGAAGGGACCTCCAAAGCTCATCCAGTCCAACCCCCTGACGGAGTAGGATCACCCAGAGCAGATCACACAGGAACACATCCATGTGGGTTTGAATATCTCCAGAGAGGGAGACTCCACAACCCCCCTGGGCAGCCTGTTCCAGTGCTCTGTCACCCTCACAGGGAAAAAATTCCTCCTCATGTTTACATGAATCTTCCTATGCCTCAGTTTCCACCCACTGCCCCTTATGCTGTCAGTGGGCATCACCCAGCAGAGCCTGGCTCCAGCCTCCTGGCATTCACCCTGCACATATTCATAACCATTGATGAGGTCACTCCTCAGTCTCCTCTTCTCCAAGCTCCCTCAGGCTCTCATTGACTGCTCCCCTTTCTGATCACTGGATAGCAAGAGATGGCAGGGACTCTGGTACCCAAGGACAGACCCTCTAGGGAGCCTTCACTCCACTGTGCACACAGTGACCTTCTCCACTAAACCACTTCCTGCAGTTTCTCTAGCTAGGATTTATGGGAATTTATGTATGAAGTACATAACTTGATCATTATTTAGGACAGGGAAGTCTGGTCACTCTGTATGTGTGCTACTTGGTGCCAGCACTTTCCTTTTCCTTTTCCTTTTCCTTTTCCTTTTCCTTTTCCTTTTCCTTTTCCTTTTCCTTTTCCTTTTCCTTTTCCTTTCTTTTCTGCAAAGCAGAGAGTTTTGCTTCGTGACGGATGAGGTTCCTAGCAAACACACCCCAAAATGATGAAAGGAAAGATCCTAAATGGAAGTGATAATGATGTCTTTACAAAGTGTAACCTCCAAGAAAAAAGTCAGCAATTTACACGTGCTGCAGTATACAGAGTAAGTATCAAGGTTATACATCAGCAATCAGCTGTTGTAACACTGCTGACCAGGCAGTCTAGGAGAAGCAATTGACCCTTCTATGAATCCGCTTTTCCAGCTGTAAAACACATCATGCAAGCCTGCCTATGATCCTGGAGCTTCTCTAAGCAGTACTCATGAGCTGTAAGGGTGTAGAGGGAACAGCAGAGATGTGCTCCTCCATGCAGCCTGAGCTGGAACTGGGACCCATCACCCAAGAGTGCCCCATCACAGCTCCTGCTGCAGCCTGGAGAATTGTTTCACTCCTAAAAGCAGATCAGCATCTGTGGGAAACATCAACATCTGCTTGTGGTTTTGCCTGAAGAACCAAGCTGAGCCTTTTTCTCCCTGCTTCTAACCACACTGAGTAAGGTTCAGATTATCCCCTTGGGTACAGCTGTACAAACCAGCTCTATCTGGGAGACTTCTGGAGCAAACCTGTAGCTTTCATCAGATTTGCACAGCTGTGGCCAGCAGATGGGAGCACAGAAAACCATGCTGATGAGACAAGACACATAACAGCTCTCATCAAATGTGTTCTGAGTTTTACTGTCAGAGCAATGCTGATGGCAGCACCAACATATACTGGAAGAGCCTGAACCTACGACAGGCTACACATCTTCCACTGCCACTAATTTAGACCTGAAGGCATTCAGTACCCCACAGAGTTAGATCAGAGGTTGTTACACAAAAAAGAGGAAAGGGCTTGTTTCATAAAGTGCCATCATTTTTCACTTCACTAATTAGAAGAGTAGAACAGCTCATTGGGTAGTTTGAACTTGTGGGGGGATTTTTCAGAGACTTTGTCACAGAATTTGTGACTCATCGAACTGGGAACTTTTGCACAGGGAAGTCCTGATGAAGACCCAAATTCTAATTTTCTTTTTTTTTTTTTTTTAAACTCTGGAAACATTTAAATGTGAAATATTATTTTTAAAAGCTATTTTCTGTTTCTGGTTTGAAGCACTCTTTTAAAAAGAGTTAAAACACCAAAAATAGTTGGAGCAGTTTCAGACAGTCTGACTCGGACGTTCTTCTGCTTTCTGTCCTGCTTCTTCATGCTCAGTCATGAACAGTTGAGGGTTTTTTAAACTTTTATCTCAGTTCAGAACAAAGTAAAAACAAAAGTGCAGTAATTTCCCACTGCTGTTACAACCCTCTACTATGGTGCCTTGATAAAACAGTGGTTTCAAAGGCCGTCCTCTACCAATGACTGCCAAGTAGAGTTGTATGGCCCTGTATGAGCTCAATACGGACACAAGGGCTTCACATTCATTTTCTTTCTCTTGCTCAGTTGTTCCCCAGGGCTCTTTTAATCTGCAGTGACAGCCTCAGTCCCCCCTAGAATGGCTTTTCTGCTACTAAAACAAAAAGCACATCTCTCAATACTTTATAACTCCAAGGAGAAAGAATCTTATTCTTCTGGTTGAAGAAAGCAGTAACAAAAGAAGGACTCCTGCCTTAGCAGGCTGGTGTGAATCACAGCCATCTTCTGCTTTCATTTTTGCTCTCAGGACTTCAATTGAGACAGACTTAATCTGGCCAGCATGAGAAGGAGGAGCCTCAGCACAGCCATGCCCTTGCAAAGGCCGATTGACGAGAAGCACCCCTGGAGGAATGCCGAACAAAGACTCTCAGCTGTTTGTAAAGTATCTCAGTTGCTCCTGGTGGAGGGGACAGCCACGCTTAATATAGAGGGCATTAATGAAGGATTTACTCAGCCAGGAGCAGACAACGAAGCATTTTAAACCTCGTGTTTACTAATCAAAGTCTTGCCAGTGCACAAGACAAAAGCTAAAACGAGACTTCGCTGCATTTCACACCACACTAATTGCTTCCATTTATATTGCTAATTTCCAAATTAGGCAAAACTTCAATATTTGTCCTTGCAGCACTAAAAGTAATGGCTGGTTGGCTCTGCATTTTGAAAAACAGACTGAGCACTCTATTGCCCATTCAGACAAAGTAGGTTCATTTATTACTTAAATGCATTTTTCACTTCATTCTAAACCATCTAATTTGCTTTAAGAAGTTTAACAAGTTGGTTTATTATTGCTGTAATGCAGAGAGATTTCATTAAGTGACCTGCCACCTTCTATCAGCATCACCATGACTACACACTGCCCTTGGTTTATTTTAATTTATAGGAATTTTTTGCAACTTACCAACATGGATTCTTGGTAATTGAACAGAGCTACAAGCCTGGCATGGAAAAGCAAGCCAGTCACTTCCATTTCCCCTACCTCCACATTTTATTTTCACCCCAGTTTCACAGCCTGGTACTTACAGAGCACCAGATCTGGACACTCTTCTGATGTGTAGGACAAGGCCTTCACACCTGGGAGCTTTTGCTTTCCAACAGATCTCCTTCATTAACTTCAGCAGTGGCAAAACGTTGCAAAGAGAAAGGCTATCTCCACAGACAAGTGTTCACAAATCATGAATTTTATAGGTCAGACCTCAGCATCCTACATTTGCACACAGGCAGGGAAGCTGTGCCTTACAACATGTGTACTGTTTGCCCCTACAGTGCACAAGCCCCTGAAGAGGCTGTTGCTCTTGCCTTGTTTCCAGCTCCCTTTGTTAGCAGCAAGCAGCCAGTAGCAGCAATAGGACAGATCCTCCCTCCCTGGAGGTGTTCAAGGCCAGGTTGGAGGAGGCCTTGAGCGACCTGTGCTAGTGGGAGGTGTCCCTGCCTATGGCAGGGGGTTGGAACAGGCTGAGCCTTGAGGTCCCTTCCAGTCTTACCATTCTATGATTCTGTGATCATGGTGGCAGTGAATGCTTTTGATGGAAATGATTGCAATCCCCAGGTAGAGGAAGGTTAAAAGAAAATGGTAGATACTGCTGCCTGTAAATGCCAAAGAGCAGCTTGCCAGCTTCAGGCTCTAAGTAACACACTCCAAACACCGGGACTCGAAGGAGTAGCTCTCATCTCCAACAGACTCCCAGGTTGCTTCACCATATCACACAGATTTAGGTCCATTTTAGCTAGAGCTCACTTTAAGTGCCACTGACTTCCACACTGCTGCCTCTATCCACACAATGCGAAGGAGAGGCAAAGCCCTGCACCCCCACACAGGGCAGAGGCAAGGGGAACATCTGTTCTAGGGAGCTCCTAGGACAAAGGATGATTCTATGATTCCATGATTCTATGATCCAAGCACATTTTTTGGCCACTATTTCCAATGTGCTTTTATGTACACTATCCATGCTATCCATATTTCCCTGCTCACATCCAGATGAAGCAACTCTGCTTTCTTAAGGTTGTAAAGCACTAAATGAGGAAAACACTTATTGTGCTAATTCCACTGCTAAAGTTTCACTTCTGTTCTCTAAGATATCTGGAATCACTAACAGGCATTAACACATTGCCTAGAGAAACATGATTGTTAGAGAAAACAATGACATAGAATCATAGAATGGTAAGGTTGGAAGGGACCTCAAGGATCACCAGTTCCAACCCCTTGCCATAGGCAGGGACACCTCCCACTAGTAGAGGTTACTCAAGGCCTCATCCAATCTGGCCTTGAACACATCCAGGGAGGGAGCATCCACAACCTCCCTGGGCAACCTGTGCCCTAGGGCTACCAGCATGGCAATCCATGCTGTGGACTGAACGATCAGACTCTCTAGATTTACAGAATTGCTTTGCTCTGTGCTTTAGCTATTCTGCAGTTTACAGTGATTTATGTTTACAGAAACCCTTTAGGATTCAAGGGCTTTTTAAACAGCAGCATCACAGAGGAAGAAGAATTTTCCTGTGGTAACAAGAAATGTCATTGTATTAATCATCAGCAGATCATCCCAAACCTGCAAAGCATCAACTACCTGCACGGCTGATTTACAAAATCCATTACTATTTTAAATTGTTACTACGTGCCAAAACCCCACAGCAAAGAGCATTGCCTTTGACACCTAATTTCCCTCTGTCCATACTTAGCTAACAGTCCAATTGACCAAACAGACTCTTTGTTTTTCAGCAGTGTTTATTATTTGCCTTGCAATAGTGTACAGGAGCTTGAGCCTTTAACCAGGTCAAGGTAACAGTTCAAACAGGGAGTAAGAGATTGTTCCCTGCCCTGAAGAGCTTACAGTCTGGAAAGCTTCCCCACCTGTGGAACAAGGCCCTTTTTTTTTTGTTTTGTTTCCCCCCCACGAGTTAAAAAAAGATGAAATGGAACATTAACCAGGACAGACATAGACATTCATTTTTAAGCCTGTGAAGAAGAATTTGCAAAATTTGGAGCAAGGACTCAAGAGTTGTTTTTTTTTTTTTTTTAAAGTGCACTATAAATAATACCCCAAATAGAAAAGCTCCTGTCTGTCCTTTGTTTGCCTGCTGAATTACTGAACAACATGCAAACAAAGAGAAAGGGGAAGGTAGAAACTCCATTTTAATGTACAGGGCTTTCTCCTTGCTGTCCCTTTTTTTGCCCAGGTTTAACCAGATCCCTTATTTCCTCAGAGAATAAATTGGCACAGGTTCCATAGAGAAACCTGCACGGCAAAGGCAAATTAATGCATTCCACCTCCACAAAAATCTGGAGCTCTTCTGGAATACTATCGTGGGTTGTAGATTATTTTACAATCTGACACTGCATTTTGTAATTCCTAACACCAGCCCTTGCTGCTGCAAAGTCTGCAGTCACATACACAACTGAAATATTTTTAGGAGGTCTGAAAAATCACAAGCATTCCAGTCCAAAAGGAGCCTCTCTAAGACTTCCACTAAAACACATCTTTAAAATAACTTCCTAAGTTTGCAAACAGGCTGCAAACTACACCATTTAGGAGCCAAGAAATACCAGAGCTAAGAACAACCTGAGGAATTCCAGCACTGCCTTTCTGAGCACAACATGGATCTACCTACTTATGGACAAAGAATTTTGGCTAATTTTGTGTATGTATAGAAATACACACACACATAGCCATATATATATGTGTGTATACACACACACACACACACATCTATATACACACACACAAACTCACACACATCTATATACACACACAAACACACACACACACATCTATATACACACACACAAACTCACACACATCTATATACACACACAAACACACACACACACATCTATATACACACAAACTCACACACATCTATATACACACACAAACACACACACACACATCTATATACACACACAAACTCTCACACACATACATCTATATACACACACAAACACACACACATCTATATACACACACAAACTCACACA
>VWZE01003293.1:37570-50338 GCA_013396675.1 Eubucco bourcierii | reverse complement strand
AATTTAATACACAAGTGCAGTTAAATCCTAGAGTTACCATGCCTAGTCCATGCTGAAATGGGACTTGATTCAGTCTTGCATCTTCAGTAGACACTGTGCACCAGGCTGTAGAAGAAGGACTCATTTCAAGGCTGGCCACCAGCTCACAGCACAACACATGTGAAGAAAGGAAACAATCTCTGTTTTCAGATGGGGACAGAAATGCCTTTAATTCCCCTAAACACCTCTCATTTTCAGGCAGGAGGGCTCTATCTCACCTGGAGCTGAACCACTCTGTCTTTATGTGTGAGCTAAGAAACCAAAGCTTAATTATGTTCACTTTTGGATGAGAGAAATCTCTCCCAAGGGATCTTTTTCTTTTGAGTATAAATGGAGCCAGCATGACTGTTTCAGGTGTGGATGGACATATTTCATGACTGTGATGATATGAAACCAGGCCACAGTGTCCCATAAAAGCTCAATCAATGCCTCCTCACCAGATGTTGGGGAAAGCACAGCTGCCTTGCCTCCCGCCACCTCCCCCAGCTGCTGCAGGATGTGGTCAGGATGATGCCATCCACAGGGGAAGTGAGTGGGCAGCTCAGAGCACTGCCAGACATTCCACATCAGGCTCAGGACATCATCCAGGTGGAATCTAGGACACAGATTTTTACTGGAGCCCTGATGATGCAGTTCTCCATGCTCCACTCAGAGCCCTCTGCCTCCTGCCTCCTTCCCCAGTTTCCTGCAGAACATCTGGCAGCACCTGTTTGTGGTACCTTGGGAGTGCACTCCTGAAACCACATGGTTTGGCTTGTCTGTAGCCCAAAATGGTTTTGCTTTTATTAAAAGTGTCCTGCACTCACTCTCTGAGCTGAGATAAAAGCTGTGCTCAGTAAATGTCAGCTGGCAGCAGGTTTGTGCTTGGGCTGTGGAGTGCCTGTTGGAGAGCAAACACTGAGCTACAGCTGGCTGGCAGCTTCATGACTGATAATGGTGTCTGAACAAACAAATGCAGGCTCACAGCTCTGAGCGAGCACCTTTTCATTTCCAGACATCAGCTTGCTTCAGATCCTGATGGGCAGCACTGGGTCCCACATGAAATGGGCCCCATGCGGGTTGCTGACTGCCAGGGCTCAGTATGCTCCAAGGAAACACGCCTGGAGCAGCTCTGCCAGAGGTGTCCCAGCACACACAACTCATCAGCTGGACACTGATATGCCACAGAAACAAAAGCCATGCAATTCCCTCCTGAGAATTCGGTTCACCAACGCTGAGAAAGGGAGTTAGAGCCAACTCCTCCCATGTGCACTGAGTTTGTTGTCTCTGCCTCCTTCCTGGTGTGGAGGTTGGGGCTTTTTGCATTTTTTCCCCCCGAAAAGAACTATTGCACCATGCAGGTTATTGAGGTGCGAGTCACACAGGGCACAAAAAAGAGCTGCAGAGGCTGAAGCAGCATCTCTGCCCAGGGCATGCGCAGGCAGTGTGGTCCAGAGGTGCTGTCTTGCTGCCTTCTGGTCAGCTGGCAGCATGGCTCACTCAGCTCCTCCAGGTGGTACCCAATCCACTCTCATCATGCTTACTGGTTCAGTTCTAGGGTTGCTCTCCAGCAGAGTCTGAGTACTCTTGGAGAGCCTTGGTGCATTTTCTCTAGCTGCAGGTTTCAAGTGCTGACTCCTTGCCTTAGCACTGCCTTTCGCAGGAGCTCAGCTCCTGGCCAGCAGCACACCCATGCAGTATGCCAAGAGATTAGAGGTGAAGGAGGTTAAGTGCTGGTGTTTCAGATGCATATCCCCCCAGCAGACCACAGCAGTACTTCAAGCATCAGTATTCCCCTCTGCCAAAATGCCCTCATCCTCCTCCCTCTCTGCCTTCAGGGCCCCACACACTCCGGACCCCAGTGAGCTGTCCCCGACACTGAGCCCTGGGGAGTCCCCACACAGCCCATCACTGCCCAGGCCTCTGTCCCCCACTGTTCGCTCCTGCTGTCCCCTGTGGGTCTTCCTCCTGAGTGCACATCCACTTTTGGATTCCGAGGAGGTGGTGAAGGGAAGGCTGCGGAGCAGAGCAGCCCCAGTGAGGCTGTGTGCAGAGCACACCTTCGGCAGCACCAGGGCTGAGCTGCAGGCACTGCCTTGGGGGCAGGCCCAACGGTTCCTCACTCCACAGTTCTCCTTTGGGAGATAGGCACTGCAGGGGTGCAGCCACCAAGGGTCACAACCAGGCTGGTCAGGCTGTAAGGAGAAAATGGGCATGTGCTGCACGAGTGTCACCTGGCAACTAGGGACTGAACGCCTGTTCTGAAAGCAATGCTGAATAGAAAGGTGTTTCTTGACCCCTTCTGTTCAGCTGGGACTCTCCTGGGACTCACCTTTCCTCAGCTGCTTTGGGTTTCCCCTCTACCAGACCTCCAGTCGCTGCCACAGGGCCCTTGGCAGCACTGGATAAGAAACAACCACAGTCTCTGGAGGCACAGTAAGTGAGAGGGAGGTAAACAGGTAAGTGGTTGCCTGGGGCCCATAGGAGAGCTCCTGGCTCAAGCAGCATGTGGGCTTTGCAGGCATGGCACAAAGCACCTGCAGAGCCCAGTGGAAGTGAGCCAGGATCAGCATTCTGCCACTGGGGCACAGGGTATCAGCCTGTTCACTGGCCTGGAGAAGGTGAGGCTTAAGAGGATTGTTATCTTTCATTAAGAGATTACATTTATGTACCGAAGATCTCCCTGCAGGGATGAATTCCTGCACCTAGCACCACACATTCAGAGGACAGAGAGCTGACCCCAAGTGAAGAGCTGAAGGGACAGGAAGAAATTCCAGCTCACTCCCTCCACCTCCCTCCCCACCTCTCACAGCCCCTGGCCATGTCAAAGGCTATCCAAGGTCTCCCACCTGCTCCTCATGTCAGGAAGGAGCTGTGCTGCTGTGTGGCTGCCAGGGCTGTTCTCAGCCCTATTCCCCCACTGCCTTTCCCACCCCAGACGGACAGCAGCCCCGTGCAGCAGCTGAGGGGACCCTCTCAAATGGCACTGTGAATCCTACCATGTCTTGGCCCACTTTGGACTCTAGCCTGCAACTGCTGTTGTTCAGACAGATAATAGATTGTCTTCAGACAGTAGAAGATGATGTTTATGAGCTCCTAAGAAACCTGAATGTGCACAAGTCCATGGGGCCTGATGAGATCCACCCACGGGTCCTGAGGGAACTGGCAGATGAAGTTGCCAAACCACTGTGCATCATATTTGAAAGGTGATGGCAGACTGGTGAAGTTCCTGCTGACTGGAGAAGGGCAAACATAACACCCATCTTCAAGAAGGGTAAAAAGAATGACCCTGGAAACTACAGACCAGTCAGCCTCACCTCTGTGCCTGGCAAGATCATGGAGCAGATCCTGCTGAAAGTCCTGCTAAGGCAAATGGAAAACAAAGCAGAGGTAATTGGTGGGAACCAGCATGGCTTCACCAAGGGCAGATCTTGCCTGACAAATTTAGTGGCTTTCTATGATGAAGTCACAGCGACAGTGGACAAGGGAAAGGCAGCTGATGTCATCTACCTGGACCTGAGTAAAGCATTTGACTCTGTCCCACATGACATCCTGGTCACCAAACTGGAAAAGCATGGACTTGATGGATGGACCACTCGCTGGATAAGGAATTGGCTGGATGGTCGAACCCAGAGAGTGGCGATCAACGGCACAATGTCCACCTGGAGACCAGTGACAAGTGGTGTCCCTCAGGGGTCAGTGCTGGGACCAGTGCTGTTTAACATCTTTGTCAGTGACATGGACAGAGGAATGGAGTGCACCCTCAGCAAGTTTGCAGATGACACCAAGCTGTGTGGCACAGTCGACTTGCTAGAGGGCAGGGATGCCATCCAGAGGGACCTGGACAGGCTGGAGAGTTGGGCCCAGGCCAACCTGATGAAATTCAATAAGGCCAAGTGTAAGGTCCTGCACCTGGGTAGGCACAATCCCAAGCACAAATACAGGCTGGGTGGTGAATGGCTGGAGAGCAGCCCTGAGGAAAAGGACCTTGGAGTCTGGGTTGATGAAAAGCTCAACATGAGCCTGCAGTGTGCACATGCAGCCCAGACAGCCAACCGAGTCCTAGGCTGCATCAAGAGAAGCGTGGCCAGCAGGGCAAGGGAGGTGATTCTGCCCCTTTACTCTGCTCTCGTCAGACCCCACCTGGAGTACTGTGTGCAGTTCTGGAACCCTCAGCACAGGAAGGACATGGAAGTGTTGGAGCGGGTCCAGAGGAGGGCCACAAAGATGATCAGAGGGCTGGAGCAGCTCTCCTATGAGGACAGGCTGAGGGAGTTGGGGCTCTTCAGCCTGGAGAAGAGAAGGCTTCGAGGGGACCTGATAGTAGCCTTCCAGTATCTGAAGGGGGCCTACAGGAAGGCTGGGGAAGGATTATTTACAAGGTCCTGCAATGACAGGACAAGGGGCAATGGGCTTAAACTGGCAGAGGGGAGATTTAGACTAGATGTTAGGAGGAAGTTCTTTACAGTGAGGGTGGTGAGGCACTGGAACAGGTTGCCCAGGGAGGTTGTGGATGCTCCCTCCCTGGATGTGTTCAAGGCCAGATTGGATGAGGCCTTGAGTAACCTGTACTAGTGGGAGGTGTCCCTGCCTATGGCAGGGGGTTGGAACTAGATGATCCTTGAGGTCCCTTCCAACCTTACCATTCTATGATTCTATGATTCTATGATTCTATGATAATTACTTCAGAAGCGGGGGAAAAAAGTAATGTGAGATGACCCACGTTGACAATGAGCTTCCCAAATGCCTGCATCTGTTGCTGGCTCCTGAAGCAACCCAAACTGCCTCCGTTTGGATGTAAAGGTTGTGCTTTACAGATGGTTCAAGCTGTCACCAGACAAGCAGAACAAAGAACTGCCTGGACAGCTTTTCTTCTCGGGCTCCCTGGGGCTCCCGAAATAGGAAGGCAAACCTGATGCTAAGAGGTTTTTTGCATCCTTTTTCTTCCTACATCACTTCCCTCGCCAGGGCATGCAGAGGGTTCGGTGCCTGCCTTGGTTGTCCTTTGCTGTCAGTGCACAGATGTCTCTCCTGAGCTGCCTGAACACGTCTGGTGCAGTGTGGAGACTCGGCGAGCTTTCAGAGGACATGGCAGGTGCTTCCCTGGCAGCAGGAGACTGGCCCCAGGTTAACAGAAACATTCAGGTGCTGGCAGCTGTGTCTGAGCTAAAGCACTGTGCTGAGCTGGCCCCTGGCCCTCCAGCACCTGCACAATGAACCTCCTACACAGCCCTGTGACCTCTGGCCTGTGTGCTCTGCCTCAAATGCCATCCTCTTCTCAGTCACAAGCTCTCTCTGGCTGCCCCAGCTGCAGGTCCCCTGATTTGGTTGTGGATTAATTGACCAAGGCAGAAATTATAAAAACAGAATTATTTTTAGTTTCCCAGAAAGCCTGCCCCCAAACTATGCACAGAAGTAGTTACACTTTAGTTACAGGCTCTAATTTGGTCGGGCAACCTTCATGAGGGTGCTTATGGGCAAGGTTAGTGATTTAGGAAAGTCAGGACTCAGCAGCAGATGGGAACCAGATTCAGGGTCTGGATTCTGGGAATCAGAAGCTCATGAATCAGGATCAAAGGCAGAACAGAAAGAGTCCTCATCAGACACTGGGCAACTGACAAAGAGGAAGAGAAGAGGAAGAAGGTCCTGGTGACCCCTCAACTTTATACTGAACATGATGTCCATGGGATGGAGTCATTTGAGGGTCACCTGAACTATCCCCTCCTCCCCACAGGTGTAGCCTTTTCCTCTGCACCCCCATGTAGTCCACAAGATGTGACCTTTTTAGTTGTGTTCTAACTCAGAGCAGGACAAATGCTGCTCTCGCTTACACCTTGCCCTGATTCCTGCACTGAAAACCTGCACTGTGGCCCTGATTTGCCAGAAGCATAAATGATGCTGAGTGACCAGGACAGCCACCACATATGTCATCAAGGCTGACTTTAACCTCCACTGTGGCCCTTCACTTCTGCTGCTGAGCATTTGATATGCACACTTCAACAAACAGATGATCCCAAGCTGGATTTCCCTATGGATCTGCAGGTGAACACACCATGTCGTGCTGATGAATGGAGGGCAATGCTTAGCTTGCTGTAAGGACCTCAAGGCATCAACTGTGGTGCATGCTGAGGCCCTTCCATTCTGGCCGTCCCTGAAGGAATGCTCCCCCTTCAGCTGCGCAGGCATACGTGGGAGCTGCGCGCCAGCCTGCACGCTGATCCTAACAAGCACACGTTGCTCAAGCAGGTTCTGCCAGTGCTGATTTCCTGGCTTTGTTTGCTTGCCTGGGGTTTGAATAGTGGTATTAGAAGAAGTCTTTGCTCTTGATACATTTGACATTGTGCCATTGGTCCATCAGGATCTGTCTGCGTTGTGCTGCACTGGTTTTAATTTGCATTCAGAGTGTGCCCCACAATCACTCGCTCTGAATTCTGGTAGAGGATGCTGTGAAGTGGTGTTAACATCAGTGCTGAGTTGTGCAGTGTGCAGGAAAATCCTTTGACCAGAATCCTCGCTGCTTTGTGGAGAGCAGAGCTCCTGGCCAGCAGCAGGGACATGCCTCAGCAAAGTGTGCCTGGGCTAAGCAGAACAGGAAGGGTTTCAGCTTGACTGCAAGTCACTGACACAAGCTGCCAGTGATGCCCAAGGTTTACAAGGTGTCACACAGTACTTAGACACAATTACGGAAGAAAAGTCCATGCAAAGTGACTAAACACACAACTCTGCTTCAAAAACTCCCTGAGCTGCTAATTGCTGGGAGCTGAGAAAGGCTCCAAGGCATGGATCACTGAACAGCTCTGTGCAGGGAACTGCCTGAGGAGCAGGCTGCTGTGGGCTGACCCAGCATGGCCTTGGTCAGGGTGTCATGGTCTGAGAGCATGCTGAGAGCAATGAGGGGGAAAAGAAACTTTTCTTTCAGGTAAACAACTGGCAGATTCTGGAGGTTTGCACATTGGAGTCCTCCTTTTATCTAACTAGAATTCCCATCCTCTTGCCCCCACCATCTTACTGAGAAGAGCACATACACTGCACTGCAACACTCTCCTAAGCATTTCAGTGTCCACAGCTTGGCAGGGTGCTGGCACAGAGCACCATTCTTCAGCAGTTCCTGGCCTCAAGGTGGCTTATGTTGCAAGGTGCAGTGTTGGCAGTGAATGCTTATCTGCTGTGGGACAGCTGCTAAAGAGCTGCAGTTGGTTATTCTGAGTGAGGGGGTAGAGGCACCCTCCAACTGTCTGCAGGTGACACTACAGTGGGAGGGAGAGCTGATTTGCTCGAGGTGGGAAGGCTCTGCAGAGGGACCCGCACAGGCTGGGTTGGTGGACAAAGGCCAACTGTACAAGATTGAACAAGTGCTTGGTCCTGTACTTTGATGACAACAACCTTCCACAACCAATCACAATCAATCTTCCAGGCTTGGGGCAGAGTGGCTGGTAACTGCTTGGTAGAGAAGGACCTGGGGGTGTTATCAGCAATGTCCGAGGATGAGCCAGTGTGTGCCCAGGTGGCCAAGGCCACCAGCACCCAGATCTAGATCAGGAATACCGTGACCAGCAGGATCAGGAAAGTCCTGTACTCACCCTGGTGAGGCCACAGCTTGAGCATTAAGTGCAGTTTTGGGTCACTTGCTCCAAGAAAGACATTGAGGTGCTAGAGCAGGTCCAAGAAGGGCAACAAAGCTGGGGAAGAGTCTGAAGGGCTGGGGAGGAGCAGTTGTAGTTGTTTGGTCTGGAGTAAAGGAGGCTGAGAGACCTGCTGGCTCGCTACAACACCCTGAGAGGAGGTTGCAGCCAGGTGGGGGGGTTGGTCTCTTCTCCCAGGGTCCAAGTGACAGGAAATGGCTCCAGGGTGCCCCAGGGGAGGTTTAGGTTGGACATCAGAAGAAATTCATTGACCAAAGGGTTTCTGAAGCACTGGCACAGGCTGCCCAAGGAGGGGGTTGAACCCCCATCCCTGGAGGTGTTTCAAAGAGGTAGAGATGTGGGTAAGGCTATGGGGTAGCACCAGCCTTGGTACACTTAGAGAATGGTTGGATGATCTCAAGAGACTGGATGATCTCAAAGGGCTTTTCCAAATGAAGTGGTTCTGGGATTCTATTCTTGGTTAAACCAAACAGAGGGATCTGGTGAAGATCAATGAATTACTCTGGCAAAAAAATACTGAAAAAATAGTGCAGAATACAAAGGCAAGACAGAAAAAGCATAGCAGCAGCAGGCTCACATAGGGGTGATTTGGTTTGGATTGGACTTTGTTTTTCTCTGGTTTTGGGGGGGTTGTTTGTTGTTTAATGAGGTACAGAAGAGCACTGGAGGCTTTGTTGTTTTTCTTATGTGAGGTGATTTGGACAATTTGATGCCCTGGGGTTTGGCAGACAGCACCTCAGTTCTTGCTGTCTGCCATTATGGAGACTGTGTCCTAAACCTGTGAAATAGAGGAAGTTGTGAACCCTAAAGCAGCACTGAGATTCTCCTTCCAGTCTGCAGCACAGACCTCTTGGCTTTCTTGGTTTGTTGGGTTATTTGTTATTGCTTTGGTAGAAGCACTACACCAATGCCACCGAAACAGGAGTCTTGCACCAGTGGTTCGCTCTGGGGGCTCTGAGGCTTTGCCCAGCAGGGTCTCCACTTTCAATGGGTATCTTTGGTGCTTTGCTTTCTAATTGTAGCAGACATCTCCCCTCCTGTCTGCAATAACAAATATCCCTATGACAGCCATTACTGAGATGAGAAAGCAGCATTAGGAAAGCATTTAATGAGCATTAATTGTTTCTTAATATGATTTAGCTGCTGGAAGGCAGGCGGCTAAGTGAACATGTGAACAGCAGGCACCACCAGCAGCAGGCTGCTTTCCAGACCCAGTCCTGCCCACCAGAGGGGCAGCTGCCCTTCACAGATCACAGCCATGGCTACATGTAACTCTTCCAATTTGGCAGCTAGGCAAGGGTGTAGGAAGTCAGCAAAAAAGTCATCATGACACTACCCAGCTGAGGAGTGAGCTCTTCCTCCTGGGCAAGTCAGCAACTGCCAGTTCCCACTGACCTGGGGAGCCAATGAAAATTAGAATCTGAGGGATGCTGCCAAGCTGCATTGGTTTCCAGCTGTCAGGAGGGCAGGAGGGGGCACAGTCTTAGAATCACAGAATTATTAAGGTTGGAAAAGACCTTTAAGACCAGGTCCAATCATAACCCATGTACCATGACCACTACACTACATCCTGAAGCACCACATCTGCAGCTGCTTGAACACCTCCAGGGATGGGGACTCCACCACCTCCCTGGATAGCTTGTCCCAACTCCTCACCACCCTTGCAGCAAAATTTTTTCCTAGTCTCCAGCCTAACCCTCTCCTGGCACAACTTCAGCTCATTTCCTCTCATCCTGTTGCTGGTTACTTGGGAGAAGAGACCAATACCAGCGTCACTCCAACCTCCTTTCAGGCAGCTGTAGAGAGCAGTCAGGTCTTCTCTCAGCCCTCTCCTCTCCAGACTAAACAACCCCAGTTCCCTCAGCCACTCCTTGTATGACACTCTCCTAATCCCTCACCAGCCCCACTGCTCTCCCCTGGACACCATCCAGCACCTCAATGTCTTTCCTATACTGCGGCACCCTGAGCTGGGCTCAAGCTGTGGCCTCACCAGGGCCCAGTACAGGAGCACCATTACTGCCCTACTCTTGCTGGTCACACCGGTTTTCATCATAGAATCATAGAATGGTTTAGGTTGGAAGGCACCTCAAAGATCATCCAGTTCCAACCCCCTGCCATAGGTAGGGACACCTCCCACTAGCACAGGTCACTCAAGGCCTCCTCCAACCTGGTCTTGAACACCTCCAGGGAGAGAGCAGCCACAACCTCCCTGGGCAACCTGTGCCAGTGTCTCACCACCCTCACTGTAAAGAACTTCCCCCTAACATCCAGTCTGAATCTCCCCTCTGCCAGTTTAAACCCATTGCCCCTAGTCCTGTCATTGCAAGACCTTGACCCAGCGAGGGCTGGGTGCTGGTGGCCCTGTTGGCCACCTGGGCACTGCTGGCTCATGTTCAGCCATCCACCAGCACCCCCAGATCCCTTTGCAGCAGGCTGCCTTCCAGCCACTCTGCCCCAAGCCCTTCGTGCTGCTTGGGGTTGTTGTGATCAATGCTCTGCCCTTTGTCTTTTTCCCGTGTGGCACCTTTGACATCTGTGCCTTTATAATTTTGAGCCTCTACATGATGAAGTTGAATGAGGCCTTGAGTGACCTGTTCCAGTGGAAGGTGTCCCTGCCTATGGCAGGGGTGAGGAACTGGATGATCTTTGAGGTGCCTTCCAACCTAAACCATTCTCTGATTCTATTCTATGAAGTTATCTGGTGCTGACACTTCTGACATAGCAACACAATGACAGAGGAACTTTGAAAGTTCTGGCTTTGAATCCCACAGTCCTGAGTCTGAATCCCTGTTCATCAGAGATTTTCCTCTTACTCACCCTGCAGTTAAGTCACTTAACCTTTCTGCTGAGGTGCCTCTGCCAGGAAATGAAGGTTGGTGGCACACAGAGGTATGGTGACAATCAGTGTTTGTAATGTCCCTGGTAAACAAGCAGCACCAAGTGCCTAGTCTCATTTAAACAGGGTTCATAATCTTCCCATTTGCTTTGCAAGGACTTTAATATGACACAGAGATTGGCCACCTGATCTGGGGAAAAAAAATCCTGACTGACATTATAGACTGATGCTGGCAGCTGCCCTCTGACTGGAAATACGATGTCCTCACTGACATCACCAGATTGACCGGCAGGGATACTTACTCCTGGGAAATCTGCACTGTGCAGGGAAATGACAGGGAAAACCAAATAATTTTCTGGACTGTAATTCTAAATTCATTCAGAGTTGAAATAGAATGCCACTACACCTTCTGAAACCAAAGATCTTTTACTTTACATACGCAGGAGCCTTCAAGATTTACAGTGGCCAGAGTGGGACTGAAGCTTCTACCACCTCCTAACCAGTGAACATGCACCTTGAGAAGCTGAACACTGCCCCTGTACAACATCTTCTGCATCTGGAAGCTGAAGTAAGGCATTTAGGAATGGTGGTGAAACACTTCCATGTTCAAGACACTTAATGATTCGTGACAACCTCAAACCAGCAAACTTCTTTAGGACTTCAAAAGTCTTATCCCCAGCTTTGTTCTTCTATTACAACCAAGCACTTTAAAGCCAAGAGCAGACTGAGCTGTGCTCACTAGGGAACAGTGCTCTGACTTGTCCAGTAACTGCTGCCTTTGGCAGCTCCAGCCCACCACTGCTGCTAGGTCCCTGCCACCAGGGCCCATAGCACTGCTCACCATGAGCTAACCCATGTCTAACTGGACATTTCCTGGCATCCCCCAGCACGGTCGATGCTGCGCTGTGCCTCGGATGGACTGCAGGCAACGCTGCTGCTCTTGGGTCTGACCTCTCACCACTGTCAACTTCATTTAGCTACAGCACAGCTCTTACTGTGAGGCTTGCCGGCCGTGAGCTGAGAACGCAAGAGCAGCTCCGAGGCTGAAGGAAACGCTTGCGGCTAGAAAAAACGGGAAGGCTTGGGGAAAAGCTGTGAAAATGAGGAGCAGCTGCCTGGCAGGTACCGCATCCCTGCCGCCCACCAGCCACAGGCACTGCCTCCCTGCCACGCTGGCCAGTGGCACTTTGTCACCTCGGCAGCGGCTGGGACAGCACCACCGGGTGCACGGTTGGGTATCCAAAGACGCAGACTTACCACAGAAACATCGCTCTCCCAAAAACACCGCCACACGTTTTGTTAAGGACACAAAACAGAAAGCCCGAACGTCGGTGGTGCTCGGTGTGGTGTCCGAGTGCGATCGAGCCCTGCCGAGGCGGCAGCGTCCCCGACCCGGGGCAGGGCAGGCTGCCCAGGCCCTCCCCGCGGCTCCCTGCCGAGTACCCTTCGGCCCCGCCACAATCCCTGCTCAAGCTCGGACGGGACTGTGACCTCTCCTCCTGCGGTGTCACCGCCCCGCCGCCTCTGCGGCCGAGGCACATCCCGAGGGGCCACCAGCCGAGGCCAGAGGCCCTGTCGGTACGCCGCGGCCCCTCGCCGAGCCCCACCGGCCCGGCAGTGAGGGGAAGCTGGGCGGCAGCAGCCCCTCGTAGAGCCGCCCCCCGGCGCGGTGGCCGCCGTCTCCTCCCCGAGAACCCGCCCAGGGAGCGCCGCTCGGCTAAGACCTCCGGAGGGAGAATTCTGGAAGGGGTGCGACCTCCTGCCGGCCGCTCCACCCGGCCCCGCAGCGCGGCCGCCCGGGCAGGGCCCGAGCGGCAGAAAGGGGCTGGCAGCGGCAGAAAGGGGCTGGCAGCGGCAGAAAGGGGCTGGCAGCGGCAGAAAGGGGCTGGCAGCGGCAGAAAGGGGCTGGCAGCGGCAGAAAGGGGCTGGCAGCGGCGGCGCAGGGTTGCGGGCGAGGGGCGGAACGGAGAGGCTCTGTGGCAGCCGCGGCCACCTCCCCTTGCCCGCAACCTCTTTAAATACTATGGGGCGGCCGCAGCTGCGGCGGGTGCTGCTGTGAGTGCACCATGCGGACTGTCATAGCCTTGGCCGCGGCGCTGGGGAGCCTGCTGCTCGGCGGCTGCCTCCTGCGCCTGGGCGGCCAGCAGCCCCTCCGCGCCAGGTAGGGCGGCCCGGGGCGGGGGGCTGCGGGCTGCGGGGCGGGAGCGTCTGGAGCCGGCGGGGCAGGAAGGAGCAGGAGCCGGGCAGCCCCCGCCGGGAGAGCGGCGGTGG
>VWZE01003293.1:26018-37426 GCA_013396675.1 Eubucco bourcierii | reverse complement strand
GCAGAAACTCCTCCTCGCTCCTATTCAGCCTTTGTTTCGTTCTGCCAGAGGCCGATGAGGCTGAGAGACGGAAAACCCAATGTAAGGCAGGCCTGCTCTCAGGCTGCCGCTCGGCCGGCGGAGTCGAGCCCGGTGACACGGAGCCTGCAGCGGCTTTGTGAGCGCACGGTCAGAAAGTGCCTGATGCGTGGCCTGCCCGGGGGCCCAGCGTTGTTCTTCTCGAGAGGGCAGAGTGGGTAATGCTGTTGCCGCCTTCGTGATGTCTATTTCGTTAAAGATACAGTTCTCTAAGATCTGAAGGCAAAACATACGAAACCATTTTCGTGTTCTGTGGCGTCTTGCTTCTTTGGAGCCTTTTGGCCTTGTCTTTTAGATCGGTGTAGAGCTTTGCTTCACAGCCTGTTCGTTTATGCTGTGAAGTTTAATATTAAAGCAGTTGTTAAAATCAGCAGTGGCACAAGTCGTGTTGTACTTGCAGACTTCAATACTGTGCTGCCTGCTCTTGAGCCTTCACACCCTGCAGGGAGAGCGGCAGTGCAGAAGAGGGAGGTGTAACCCACTCATCAGAGATTGCCAGGTAAAAAAGTAGTTCGCAGGTGGTTTTGCTGTTCTCTTTGACTTGCTGTGGCCTCATTAACATTGCAGTTCCAGTGAGTGTTCTATGCTAATGTATGTCAAATTGGAAAGAATTTGACAGTTTGGATCTTTAGCGGTAATGGGCATGTCCTGGTTATATTGAAGCCAGCAGTGGCAGTGCCGTTACCTTGCTGGGGCCAGCTTCTCGCCCAGGCTAGCTGCATTTGAGGACGGAACAACCTATTCTTTCCAGAACTGAAGATGAGTGCCATTAGGCATAGCAGCCACTGCAGTGTGCCCCAGCAGCAGTTCTCCTTGGTGTTCCTGGTGAGACTCTTGTGCTTCCTGCCACACAATGTAAAACTTTGACCAGCTCCAAGTTTATAACATCTTTCATAATTAGAATGGAACAAAAAGGAACAGGAAATTCTGTCTGCTGTGATGTGCTTCTAGTCTGTTTCTATCTGTTGTGCTTATTTTTTCCCCTTGCCTCATTTTCCTTCCTTTCCACTCCTTCCTTCCATTTGGCTTGCAGAATGCACTCTGCTCTGGTTTTCGTAGCTGTTGCATCGTTCTCTCCACTCTGCTTTGGGTTAGATTTGTGATTCCCCTCTGCTCTGTCTTCTCATAGTCTTCCTTTCCCATGCTAGTTTTGGAGCACAGACTCCTTCCACTCAGCTCTGTGCTAAACTAGAGTCAAACAGCCTAGAAATGCTGTCAGGAGCCTTTCAGAGAGCAGTCTGTCTGCTGCACATCTGCTGTTTGTGCACCTACAACTGGAGCAAAGAAGGTGGAAACTGCACACACCAGAGAAAATCCATGGCAGGTGTGGGGCAGTCTTTAATCTCTGTAAGAAAGCAGCTGAGCATGAGATTTTAAATACATGATTTCCCTTAATCTGCTTGGAGGATTTTGACACCACTTTGGAGCTAGTGTTGAATAACTCGAAATTTTATATCATGATGACTAAATGTCTGCAGAACTGTGGCAAGTAAATTGCTCATCAAAGGAATTTTCATTTTGCCCTGGCTCCTATACCCATGGAGGGAGCCAGGCTTGTGGGCCAAGTCCATGAGGAGATGTTTTTTCTCACCTGGGTGACAGTGCTCAGTAAGCAGGCTTGACAGGAGATTGCAGTGCATGGTCAGCATATGAGGAAAGAGAGAGAGCTACTGGACTGACCCAAAGCTGTTACTTAACCCAGAGAGCAGCTGGACTGGGCAGGGAGCCATGCCGGAGGGGTTTGATCCAGGCAGCAGCTGGACTGGGCCTGGCTGAGGGCCGCATTAGAGAGATGTGATCTAGAGAGCATCTGGACTCATCGAGGAGGTTCAGATCAATCTCAGTGATGGAGTTAGATGGTCTGGTCAACAGGAATCAGAGTCCAGGTTGCAGGGGGGGGTTGCCATAGTATCCATGAGTACAGCACATGGACAGAAGAGCTCCTGTTAGAAATTGGTTGCACAGGGGTTAGGGAATGTGTTTGTCGGATGAGGCTCTGTTAGTATGTTGAAACACAAACGGTCTGGGGGTGCAGACTTCCCAAAATGCAGTTCTCCAGAAGCACCCCATCAGTAGTGCTGTGTTGATGGTGGCGAAGTGTCCATTCCTGCAGAGGAGTGAGGTGATGTGCATGTGCAAGATTGGAATCTTGTCCCCTCACCAGTTTGGTGCCTTTTCTGGAAAGCAAAGATTTTCTCACCAGCTTTGGTGTGAGGATCAAGGAAAGGAAAAGGAAAAAACCCTGGGCATTATGCCTCTTGAACACTAGGAGCAGGTTAATCCAGGCAGTCTTCAGAATCACAAGCTGAGCTTCCTTAGCGTGGCGGCTGGAGGCGTGCTGGTAACCAGACATCTGCAGGATCTCTAAGGCCCTATTGTTCTGTTGCCTCGCAATATTGAAAGCTAATCTGTTGTGGTTTGGGGTTTTTTTGTTGTTTTTTTTTTAAGGGTGAAACTGAAGGCTGAAAGCATGGAAAGCAGGGGATTAGTTCAGAGGGTCATAGATGTTTTGGTAGCTGTCATGCATGGCAGTGTTTAATTAGGTGGTGACCAGGCAGCTAAAGCTGTCTGAAGAGCTGTGTCTTAGTAAATAACCTTGCAGATGCAGTTGTTTCTTGCATGATATTTATTACCAGGTTTACTTGTTAAGTGTTAGATAACTCGGGTGATGTGATTGCCTCTACGCTGTGACTCACAGTGTCCTTTTTGTGTTTGTTTCACTGCTTACTGTGTCTGCTAGTAAAGTTTCTTTAAAAAAAAGAAAAATTTATTCATGAAACCAATGTCATTTGTACTGCAATAGTGTGGTTTTCTGGCAAATCCTCATGTCCATGCCTCAAACCATCCTCCGTTTTAAAACTCAATTTACTTGGGGCAATTAANCAATTCATTAATTAGGAGAATCAGAAAATTGGAAAAGGTTTAGCCACAAAATGGCTTTGCCCCACTTACAGATAGGCAGCCTGGAGCCCTTGGGAAAGTCTGTTCTACTCATGGCAGTAGATGATCTCATTTCGAGATAGTCCCTGGCTCTTTTGTGGCAGTGTTGGAACTGTTCAGTGTCTTGATAGCTGTTGAGTGGCTTTTGGATATTCCCAGGCTGTAGCAGGGTGCTGGGAAAGAGGCAGACGATCTCTGACCTGATCCTGCTTCCTCTTGGCATGGAGGTTTAAAGGGGTGCAGGCAGGACCTCTTGCAGACGTGCAGAGAGCACCAAGTTGGTGGCACTTCTCACCGTGTCGTGAGGCACTTAAGTTTCCAGGTAGTTCAAGGCCAAAACATCAGGGCTAAGCTGGTCTGAAGCACGAGGCAGAGCAGAACAGATTGCCCAAGCTGAGAGCAGTGAGGCAGAGCAAAATGCAGAGCAGAGCAGCACACACTGAGGCAAAGCAGTGAGGCAGAGGCAGCAGCACAGCTGCTTGTAACTTAGCTCCGTTGATATGATGTGCCCGAGGGCAAAGGCTGCTTTGGCCATGGAGATTCACCAACCAGCATGGCATTTGCTACACTGCCCATATTAGGTGAATCCAGGGCTTGTTTACCCTTACTGGGGGAAGACACTAACAAGTACCTAAACCCCTGTGGGTACCTGTTTGTCACTTTGGATGGGGACATCATGGCCCAAGCCTTTCTTTTCCTCCCAGCCTTGCTTCCCCCATCAGCAGAAGGGTGAGGCAAGCCAGGACACGTTTTAGGCTTATTGCCCTTCCATGACAAAACTGTGACTGCAAGTACAGTTTAAACTTGCTTAAACCAACACTACAACCAAAAGAAGTAGTGTTGCATTGGTCTGTCTTCCCTCCCTGTGGTGGGTTAGGCACTTCCCCCCTCTCCCTCACTTAAAATTTTCCAGACAGTTCAAGTGGCTTGGCAATAAGAGAAAGCTGCATTTAGAGCAAGCTAAATCTACAGGCATATATACACAGTCTATTGACAGGTATTTACCATTCTATACAATTGAGAAATAATCCAGAAAGCAAATCTTCCTCCCCAGACAAAGAAAGCCTGGAAGGGGCCAATGCCTCCCCCTCTCTTCCCAGACAGAAAACCAGCAAGACTCAGGTGTTATTGGGAAAGGTTTGTGTAGGAGTTAGAGGCTAAGGAAGAGCAAACAGAGCCAAAGAGCCAAGCAGAACCAATTCATAGAATCATAGAATGGTAAGGTTGGAAGGGACCTCAAGGATCATCCAGTTCCAACCCCCTGCCATAGGCAGGGACACCTCCCACTAGCACAGGGCACTCAAGGCCTCCTCCAACCTGGCCTTGAACACATCCAGGGAGGGAGCATCCACAACCTCCCTGGGCAACCTGTGCCAGTGTCTCACCACCCTCACTGTAAAGAACTTCCTCCTAACATCCAGTCTAAATCTCCCCTCTGCCAGTTTAAGCCCATTGCCCCTTGTCCTGTCGTTGCAGGACCTTGTCAATAGTCCCTCCCCAGCCTTCCTGTAGCCCCCTTCAGATACTGGAAGGCTACTATCAGGTCCCCTGGAAGCCTTCTCCAGGCTGCAGAGCCCAAACTCTCTCAGCCTGTCCTCACAGCAGAGCTGCTGCAGCCCTCTCAGCATCTTGGTGGCCTCCTCTGGACCGGCTCCAACACTTCCATGTCCTTCCTGTGCTGGGGGCTCCAGAACTGCACCCAGGACTGCAGGTGGGGTCTGAGGAGAGCAGAGCCAAGGGGCACAATCCCCTCCCTTGCCCTGCTGCCCACACTGCTCTTGCTGCAGCCCAGCACACAGTTGCTGTCTGGGCTGCACTCACACTGCAGCCTCAGGTTGAGCTTTTCCTCACCCCACACCCCCAGGGCCTGTTCCTCAGGGCTGCTCTCAGCCATTCCCCACCCAGCCTGGAGCTGTGCTTGGCATTGTGCCTACCCAGGTGCAGGACCTTACACTTGGCCTTGTTGAATGTCATGAGGTTGGCCTGGGCACAGCTCTGCAGCCTGTCCAGGTCCCTCTGGATGGATCCCTGCCCTCTAGCAAGTGACTGTGCCACACAGCTTGGTGCCAGCTGCACACTTGCTGAGGCTGCACTGATTCCTCTGTCCATGGCACTGACAAGGATGTTAAACAGCACTGGTACCAGCACTGACCCCTGAGGGACACCACTTGTCACTGGTCTGCAGGTGGACATTGTGCCCTTGATCACCACTCTCTGTGTGCCACCATCCAGCCAATTTCTTACCCAGCAGTGCTCCACCCATCCAGTCCATGTGTTTCCAGTTTGGTGCCCAGGATGCCATGTGGGACAGAGCCAAATGCCTTACTCAGGTCCAGGTAGATGCCATCAGTTGCCCTTCCCTTGTCCACTGTCACTGTGACTCCATCATACAAAGCCACTAAATTTGTCAGGCAAGATCTGCCCTTGGTGCAGCCATTGCTGGTTCCCACCAATCACCTCTGCTTTGTTTGCTCACACCTTGGCTTTTTACACCTCCTGGCAAACCAACAAATGATGTAGACTTTATCATTGTTACTCTTTGACAACCAAGCATCTAATTTAGTTGAACTTTCAGCAAAGTACCAATTTATCTTATTAGAATATTGCAATAAGCCCCAAACTACTACACTCCCTCCCCAGCTGTGTTTGAGTAGTGACAGCATGAATAGCAAACCGAGAGCTGAGCACTGCTGGTGCCTGCCAGGAGAAGGTGGCAATAGGAAGAGCAACCAGGTAGTCTTTTCTGTGTTAGGAGACTCAGGGTCTGCTGTGCAGAGACTGGGCAGGAGTTTCAGCTCCTTTTGTGCTGCCCAGGAATACAGAGCAGATGAACCATACCAGCTCCTACGGGGCAAGTGAAAATAGTTTTCTTGAGCCCTTTTTCTCTGTACTTTGCATACCAGCAACAAGGCAGCAGAACCCTGCGGCAGGACCCCTGCTCTGCTACTGTGTCACAGATGTTACTGTGGCCCAAGCTCTATCTCTGTCTTTGCCGGTCAAGGCAAGCACAGTGTGGAGAGTGTTGGGGTAATTGAGCAGTGGGAGAAAGTGGCTGTGAGTAAACCAGTCAGTACTGTACAGTCTTCCATAGTGCTGGCTTCACCAGTTCTTGTCTCAGCAGCAGGTCTTTATGCAGACCCAGGGAATAAACTATACTTAGTTGCGCTACAGAGACCTGTGCATTCTGTCTCCTGTCAAACCACTGCATTCTGGCAGCATAGGGAAGATGAGGCAGGCATTATGAACAGCAGCTTAGTTTACTGCACAGATAATTTGCTGCAGTTTAGATTAGCCAACACTGGTGGCCTCTTCACTAATTTTACTGCTCTCTTAATATTTCCTCTCTTCATTCCCAAGTGATGCATTCACTCTTATTTTAGGAGCACATTTCCAACACATGCTTCATGCATTAGTTCTGCCTAAATGAATAGGTGTTCAGATGAAAATATGCTACCAGGACTTAGTTACCTTCTGACAGTGGTGAAAGGTTTCCCAGCCTCTTGCTTTTCACCTGGTCCAAGGGCAGCTGCTCTGTTACTCTGTCTGTGGTGTGCTGCTGTAGCACCATTTTAGTGTGGGTGCCTTATACTTTTCACTTTTTCCACCCTGAAATAAGGAATGTTGCTTATCTGTGTTCACCTGTATGGGGTTTTATGGCTTTTCTAAATAAAAAGAGGCTGATGTGTGAGCCTCTGGTGAATGCACTGGAAAGTGTTCCAAATGATTTCACAATGCAGCCTGTCTTAAAGACCTAATTTAGCATTCCTTAGATAAGCAAAACCTCCATGGGAACTTGAACAAGGAGAGTGGGATCAGTCTCTTTCACAGTTAGTGTGATTAATGTAACAAGACAAATTCTTCCTGCTGTGGTTTGATAAAGCCGTTTGTATAGTCCATTCCAGCCTGCACTTAAATTGTGCATTGCCTTATTCATCAGGGTGTCATGAACCCTGATGCCCTCCCTTTGAAACGGTGTCACAGACAGCACTTGGGAGCAACCTTCCTGGGGAGGGATGAGTGGTGGGGGTTTGATAGTGCTCAACTAACAGACCATGAGATTCAAATAGAATCTCTGCAAAGGAGGAGGAAAGTGCAAAGAAAACCGAGGCAGGTTTTTCTTAGTGGTGCCCAGTGACAGGACCAGAGGCGCAAGCGCAGGCAGAAACACAACAGGCTCACTCTGGACATCAGGGAACCCTTTCTCATTGTGAAGTGGACTAAGCATTGGCAGAGGCTGCCCGGGGAGGCAGAGGATTCTCCACACTTAGAGATAATCAGAAACCATCTGAATGCAGTCTTTGACAAATGTCCCTGGCAGATGGCTGGACCAGAAGACCTTCAGTGATGCTTTGCAGTCTCAACCTCTCTGAATCTGTCACTGGACGTGGTGTCTTTGCCAAATAAGACCTTCAAAGTCAGCTTGTCAGAAACCTTGTTGATGAGTGGTCTCTGTGTTTTATCGGGTGAAGGCAACAGCTTTGCTCCTTATCAGTGGAAGCAGTGCTGGTTTCCAAGCATCAGCCACTGTGTATGCAGCAGGAATAGCCTTTCTCTTGGTGTGTGAGTGCCACTGCAAGGGCTTGTTCTGTGCTCCCGAGCACAGCAGGGACTTCTGGGCACTGCTCTAGCAAACACCCCAGACTGAAGGACACAGCATCTGTGTCGTCTGTATTTCTCCTTCTGGCGTGTCCGAAGGCGGAGCTCGGGGGCATGGCAAGCTGTGGAGTAAGGCAGTGGAAAGTGCCCAAAAGGAAAAGGTTTGGGTGAGAGGGGAAGATGGTGAGGAGCAGGGAAAGTACCAATGCTGAATGAAAGCCTCTTCCTGAGAAATGGTAATATGCACAGAGGAAGAGGGTGATAGCAGAGGGTGATTGTATGAAATAGAACCCAGAGAGAGGGTGAGCTGAGGTGACTGCAACAAGACCTCTGCATCTCGCTTATTTACTAATTTACAGCTTAGTTCTGCCGGGACTGCCAGAGCACCAGGACCCCAGGGGAGCTGGGTGACAGTAAGACCACAGGCACTAAAGGTCACCATCTGGCACTTGCCTCAGCTCCTGCTGCAAGTATTTATTCTCACAGTGTAAATAATCAACAAGGCAAGGAGCATTAAGCTCCAACCAGTCAGTTAAGGTCCTCATGGAGGCATCCACTTCACCTCTGGTGTTTCCTCTCCATTTTGTACTGGCCCTGAATATTGCGTTTCAGCAACAACTTTAGGAAATCACATCTGCTAAATACTTTAGTGGGGAAGATTTTAAAGAGCTTCAAAATATAATGTTCCAGGGGCTTCACATTTCCTTTTTGGTTTTTAGTGACATTTTCTGATTACAGTGTAAAGCAGAGAACGGAATTCAGACTGAAATAGGGTTAAAGATTCAAATGTTTCATAGCCACAAGCAGAAAACTTCCCCTTTTATACAAGAGCTTCACGCTAGAAATCAATAAAATGTCTTTGTTCTCAATTGAATCGATGGTTATTGATTTTATTGTCATAGCAAAGTAAATGTGGCAACATTGTCAGACCTGTTCTCTCTTTTAAAGTTTGTTGTTTTCTTCCCCCCCCCTCGCCCAGAACAACTGCAAGTAAAATTGGGATTTACCAGCTTGAGCAGGCTTCGAAATGCAAGGCAATTCAGGACAGTGTTTTGTCATCATCCATCAAGAAGAAAAGGTAGGTGTCTGCTGTGCTTTCTGCTTTGCTTTCTTTTCAACAGGAGGTTAAAGGATTGGCCTCTTATGTAATTCTCGGAGATGTGGATGTGGGAACTGAAATTGCTCATCCTTCGCCTGCATTTCTTTCACAGGAATTAGAGTTGGTAATGCTTTCATTGTACTGATTTTCTTTTTTTTTCCCACAACAAAGGTCAGAAAGGTCTCTCCTTGCTAGTTAGCAACATTTTATTCCAAGGCAGTGCCAGAAAGGTTGCAGAGAGTCTGTGAGGTTTGATTTCATTCTCGAGTGTCTCTTTCCTGATTGGTGAACTCCTCTGCTGTGAGCAGCCACAGTTAATGGATTTTGTTCAGCCTGTTCACAGGAGTGAATATGGAAATACAGCAGCACAGAGACTTGCTAGTTAATTGCACTCACTATAGCAGCCAGACCACAGGAAAATGGCCATTCCATTTTAGATGTAGCGACACAAGCACCCCAAATTGATCCTGGGCTTTACCTTGCTGTTGTGTCTTTTGCTGACATGCAAACAAAATCTTTGATGCCAGCCCTGCTCACCTTCCTTACCACTTCCCGAAGAGAACAGGAGGAGCAGCTCACTGCTTCTGGCATGGGACGTTTTGGCTGGATGGGGATGCACCAATAAACAAACCACAGTAGACAGGAAAGGCTTCCTACCAGGAGCAAGTTCCATGCTGTGGTGTCTTTAAACTTAGAAGCTTTTTAGCATTTTTTTCTCTCCTCCATTTTATGGAGAGGAGATAAATGGAATAAGAAACAAAAACTCTGCTAAAAATAATTTTGTGCCTTTCCCGTTTGAAGGGCTGGAGAAGTCAATTTTTTTCCCTTAAGGCAGGAATAAGAATAAATCATGGCCTTAAAAAGACTCCTGAGTTTTCTGCCCCCTCATTACTTCCTCATAGCATTTTAAACCATTTCATCTGGTTTTAAGTTGCCCTATTCCCAGCATTCTCTCTGTACACTTAATTGTCTTTTTCTCACCTATAACCTCTTCTCATACCAACATTCCACCTCGTCTCCCCCCCTACCATTGACGTTTTGACCCTTTTCACAGTTACTGGTGCCCTGCCAGTGAGAGCTGAAACAGAGACTGGCAAACAGAGGTCAAAGAGTACAGTTGGTTAACTGGAAACAGTGATTGAGAGCAAGAGGAGTACACCCAGTTGCTGACTGCTCCAAATCCAGTTCCAGCAGGATAAATACTGGTATTGATCCTGTGTACGGTTGACTTGTACACACTGCAGCAACGCAGACAGCTTAAGACTCACAATTTGCATTGGGTCAGAAGGGACCTTCAAAGATCATCTTGTGCAACCCTCCTGCAGGCCGCAGGAACACCTCCAACTGGAGCAGGCTGCCCAGGGCCATAGCAAGTCTGCTCTTTGTATCTAGAATGTTTTGGAACTGAGATTGTAGGAGAAACCTTAAAAAGTGTGAGACCTTTAGTCTGTGGCTGAGTTGAAGGGAGAAGCTCCTCTTACCAAGATAGAAGGTGAACTGGGAAGATAGAAACTGGTGCTTGGAACAAAGGAGTAAAGACTTGCTTTGAGTGATGAATGTTGAAAATCATTGCCTGTCACTGAGGAAATCTGATCCCTGATGCTATAGGGGTTGCTCCTCCAAGGTGTGACCCACAGGCAAACTGTGTCAGTGCTTTGTATTGCAGTGCTGGGCTTGCAGGGGCGTTCTGGACACTCCTTCCTCGTCTGTTGGCAGAAGGGGCAAAGAAGTGCTGGTTTAAAGCTTGTCAAATGATTTCATGGTAAAAAATGCTATGTAAGTGGGAGGCAAATAATGTGCTGCTGGTGATAAAGAGCTGGCAGTTTTCAATTTTCATTCTAGAGCAAGTCCTGTGCACCCTCTTCTTAGAGCTCCACAAACTGCTCCCTGTTCTGGTGGTGTTAAAGTGTCCAGAGACAGAAGGGATCCTCCTTTGCTCTCTCATCTCCTGCTGTTGTTTTTATTTGCCTCTTTCTCCAGCATAAGTTGTCAAGTAAGAATTTCTCCTTTTTTCCTCCTGCTGCTCAATTTTTCTTTCAATTCAAAAAGCTTTTTTTCAAGTAGGTGTTTAGTTTTAGCCAGTCCCCAGCGAGGCTGCATCTGTCTCTGTTCTGATACTTTCTTTGTTGTCTCCCTACCACCTCTGCACTTCTGAGCTTGCTGTTGTCCTTTGCGTATTGCCAAAAAGGAGCAGACACTTTGGCAGTGCCTTGGCAGTGCAGAGTAGTTCCACCTGAGCCACTGCAGGGACTGTAGAAGGTCACTGCATACCTGCCAAGCACCATAGGAAAACCCAAACCTTCCAGGTGCTCTTTGTCAGCAGGGCTCATGCAGTGTAAGGCAAATGGTTGAGGTGGTGGTGGTGCAGGTGGCAGGCAAAGGCAGTGCAGGAGGTGGTTCACTGTCCCCAGCGCTCTGCTCACTGCCCCTGTACAGTTCCATTTACCTGAGCTGCTTTCCCTTACAGTAACAAACCCTGTCAGGATCAGTGAATGTCTACTGAAGCTCCTGGCTGCTACCAGGGATCAGTGAGGAAGAGAGGCAGCAATGGGACAGCAGCATGCTTGTGGGGGTCAGGGATGTGCCCGTGTGGGGTCAGGGATGTGTCCGTGTGGGGCCAGGGATGTGTCCGTGTGGGGTCAGGGATGTGCCCGTGTGGGGGTCAGGGATGTGCCCGTGTGGGGTCAGGGATGTG
>VWZE01003293.1:0-20805 GCA_013396675.1 Eubucco bourcierii | reverse complement strand
CAGTTTCCAATCGTCAGGGACCTCTCCGGTGAGCCAGGACTGGTGGAAGATGATGGAGAGCGGCTTGGCCAGCTCATCTGCCAGCTCTCTCAGCACCCTAGGATGGATCCCATCCCATCCCATGGACTTGTGGGTGTCCAAGTGGCTCAGCAGGTCCTGAACTAATTCCTCATGGATTTCCAGGGCAACACACCGCTCCCCGACCGCATCACCCAACTCCAGAGGCCACTTGTCCTGAACACCTCCCTCCTCACTGTTGAAAATTGAGACAAAGAAGGTATTCAGGACCTCAGCCTTTTCCTCATCTTCAGTTATGGTGCTCCCCTCCAGGTCCAATAAGGAGTGGAGGCTCTTGATTGATGTAAACCATCAGAATGCTTTATTGAAGAGATAATGTGAGGGCCAACTTGCATCTGTAAATGCTGATTTGTGCTCTGGGATGATTGAGCTTCGGGGACTCTATAACATAAATGGGGGAAAAAAAAATGTAATGTTTGATCTTGGCTTGCAAGAGCCACATTTGAAGACATTTCCAAGTACATCCCAATACAGGAAAGAGCTTTTTGTGCTATTTTGGACTTTGCACTGGAGATGATTTCTGATAACTTTGAGATATTTACAGTCCAATATTTAAGTTTGAAGCCAGTGTCCTTTGGAAAGTTTGTGAGCAGTTATGAGGGCACCACTGTTAGAAGAGGTGTTCAGAAGGTCCTGCAGATGAAATGAGGATAGCACTGCTACAGGTAGAGCTCTGAAGGCAGCCTCTTATGCTTGCAGCCTGCACATTATCATTAATGCATGCAAGGGCTGAATCTTTTAGAGCTTGTTTCTAAATATACACACATATAAATCCTGCTCTTTGATCTCCTTGCCTTTTTCAGATATCCAGAAGATTACTATCTTCACATAGTCACAAAATTGCAGAACTGCAGCTGGGTGAGGAGCACAGAAGAGTCTGCAAAGTTCAGGTAATTTTCCCTGTCCCATTTAGCAAACCTGCTGACCCTGGATGTGTCTGACAAGCCATAAATTTGAGCCTTCTCTTGGGAAAAGGCAATTTTGTCTTGCTTTTACATTCACACCTCTGCATTTCTGATTATCTTTTGCTGCTGGGGCTCTTCTTGTTTATTGATAGAGTAGAATCACAGAAGCATTTAGGCTGGCAAAACCCTCTAAGCTCACCCAGCCCAACCCTTCTCTAACTCTGCCAAGGCTGGGACTAACCCATGGCCTTCAGCACCACAGCTCTGCCTCTGGGAAACACCTCCAGGGATGGGGATGCCATCTCCCTGGGCAGCCTGTGCCAGTGCTTGAGAACCCTTTGAGGGAAGAAATTTCTCCTAATCAGCACCCTAAAGTTTCCCTGGTGCAGCTTGGGAACAACTCTTTTCGGGCAGTTGTAGAGAGCAATGAAGTCTCCCTGCAGCCTCCTCTCCTCTCAGCTGAACAACCCCAGTTTCTTAGGCTGCTTCTCACCAGACCTGCTCTCCAGACCCATCACCAGCTTCACAACCCTCTCCAGACCCACTTCAATGCAGTATTCAAACTGGTGGGTTGACAGAGCCCCAGAAATGATGACAGCTGTCTGTGCTGTAATGAAAAGCTAACTGAGCCCAGTAGAAAGGACACAAATATTCCTGACAAAAATTCTCTGGCATTAAAAAAGATAAATCAGTGGTGTGGTTGTGTCCATCTGAAGGTGCACTCTGGTAACAGACTGCACTGAAGCAGGCTCTTTGTTAGCCAGAGGTGATTACAGAAGTACCCAAGGAACTCCCTAGGTCTGAGGCTGCATGTCCTGGCCCCGAGCATGTCTGCAGGCAGTCAGGTCTGTCCTTGCTGGGGCTGGCACCCAAGCACATGCTCAGGAGGGACAGGGATCCCTGTGCCTGTGTGCTCCTGTGTGACCTGCCCTGGGTGGTGCTGCTCTGGCAGGGAGTTGGGCTGGATGAGCTCTGGAGGTCCCTTCCAGCCCCTGGCATTCTGTGACTCTGTATCAGCACCAAATGGAGGTGCCTTGCCAAGCTGAGGCAGCAGATACAGAGTTAGGGTTTCCCAAACTTGTGGTTAGCTCAATGAGGCTTTAGCTGTGCACAGTGGTACCAGGGCATGGCAAGAGCTGTTTCAGAACAAGCAGGTGTCTTCTGCAGAGCTGACAAGAGGTGAAGCTGCTCCCCCTTGCTCTTCACCCTGCTGCATTTAGCCTTTCCATCTGCCATTCTGTTTCCCTTCAGGAGGGCCCAGCTGCCACTGAACCACACTCTGCCACTCCTGCTGCTGTGCTGGGCACCTCAGTCAGCAGCAGAGTGACCACTCCTCATTCCAGCTGGATTACTTCACTTATTGCTTCCACAGTTTCCCTTCCATTAAGCCAACCTCTCCTGCATCTCCTAGGCCTATGGCAATCAAACATGATCCTCTCTATCTAAGCTGTCATATGAGACTGCTGGACTTGAGCTGCAAGATGCTTACAGTTCCTCTTGCTGTCTGCCTTCCAGCAAAGAATGTGGGTTGTAAGTAGTCAGAATGGGTTAGGAGAGGAGTGAAGTGTTCAAAAGTGAAAGCTAAGGGGTGCAGCAAGCCACCAAGCAGCTGGGGGCTGTGTGTACACTGAGGTGAGTTTGCTGACTTCAACTTAGCTCCAATACCAGGGGAAAAATTCTGAAATCCATGGCTCAGCACAGGCTGGGCAGAGTCTTGCAAGTGCAGAGTTCTGCACCTGTGCCACAACAACCTTCACTGTCAGTGCATGCTGTGGGAGGAGGGGATAGAAAGCAGCCCTGAGGAGAAGGACTTGGGGTTGCTGATGGATGAGAAGCTGGATGTGATCCAGCTATGGGCACAGGCAGCACAGAAGGCCAAGGGCAACCTGGGATGCAACCAGAGCAGTATGGCCAGAGATGGAGACAGGGGATCCTGCCCCTCTGCTCTGCTGAGACCTCACCTGCACTGCTGGGGCCAGCTCTGGAGCCCTCAACATAGCAGGGACATGGACCTGATGGAGAGGGTTCAGAGGAGGCCACAAAAATACTCAAGGAGTTGGAGCAGCTCTGCTGTGGGGACAGGCTGAGGGAGCTGGGGGTGTGCAGCCTGGAGAGGAGAAGGCTCCAGGGAGACCTAAGAGCAACCTGCCAGGACCTGCAGGGGCTCCAAGCAGGCTGCACAGAGACTGTTTGCAAAGGGCTGCAGGGACAGGACCAGGGCAATGGCTGCAAACCAGAGCAGAGCAGCTTGAGATTGGCTGTGAGGAACAAGTTGTGCAGCAGGAGGCTGCTGGAACACTGCAACAGGTTGCCCAGGGAGGGGGTTGAGGCTCCATGGCTGGAGATATTGCAGGTGAGGCTGGAGAGGGCTGTGGGCAACCTGCTCTAGTGGAGGATGTCCCTGCTGAGTGCTGGGGCTTGGGCTGGGTGAGCTTTGGGGGTCCCTTCCAACCCAGAGCATTCTGTGACTCTGATTCTACTTGCCTAACACCCAGAGGCTGTGCCCATAGTGCTGCCATTGCTTCTACCAGCCAGACTGCTGGGTATCAGGTCCAACCAACACGGATTTAGGAAGGGCAGATCCTGCCTCTCCAACCTGATCTCCTTCTATGCTCAGGTGACCTGCCTGGTGGATGTGGGGAGGCCTGTGGATGTGGTCTGCCTGGACTTCAGCAGGGCCTTTGACACTGTCCCCCACAGCACACTGCTGGCTAAGCTGTCAGCTCGTGGCTTGGATGCCAACACTCTGTGCTGGGTTAGGAACTGGCTGGAGGGCCGAGCCCAGAGAGTGGTGGTGAATGGTGCCACATGCAGCTGGAGGCCTGGCACTAGCAGTGTGCCCCAGGGATCAGTGCTGGGCCCCATCCTCTGGAACATCTTCAGTGATGATCTGGACGAGGGCATCGAGTCAGGCACCAGCAAATTTGCAGCTGACCCCAAGCTGGGGGCTGATGTTGCTGGGTTGGAGGGCAGAAGGGCTCTGCAGCAGGACCTCGACCGCCTGCACAGATGGGCAGAGTCCAAGGGGATGGAGCTCAACAAATCCAAGTGCCAGGTGCTGCACTTTGGCCACAACAACCCCATGCAGAGCTACAGGCTGGGGTGGGAGTGGCTGGAGAGCAGCCAAACAGAAAGGGATCTGGGGGTGCTGATTGACACCCACCTGAACATGAGCCAGCAGTGTGCCCAGGTGGCCAAGAAGGCCAATGGCATCCTGGCCTGCATCAGCAAGAGTGTGGCCAGCAGGAGCAGGGAGCTCATTCTCCCCCTGGACTCTGCACTGCTTAGGCCACACCTTGAGTCCTGTGTCCAGTTCTGGGCCCCTCCATTGAAGAAGGACATTGAGGTGCTTGAGTGTGTCCAGAGAAGGGCACCGAGGCTGGGGAGAGGCCTGGAGCACAGCCCTATGGAGAGAGGCTGAGGGAGCTGGGATTGGTTAGCCTGGAGAAGAGGAGGCTCAGGGGAGACCTTCTTGCTGTCTCCAGCTACCTGAAGGGTGCTTGTAGCCAGGAGGAGGTTGCTTTCTTCTCTCAGGCAAGCAGCAGCAGAACAAGAGGACACAGTCTCAAGCTGTGCCAGGGGAAGTTTAGGCTGGAGGTGAGGAGAAAGTTGTTGCCTGAGAGAGTCACTGACTGCTGGAATGGGCTGCCCAGGGAGGTGGTGGAGTCAGCGTCCCTGGAGGTGTTCAAGGCAGGTTTGGACGTGGCACTTGGTGCCATGGTCTGGTCTGGAGGGCTGTGGGAATGGCTTGGACTTGGATGAACTTTGAGGTCTCTTCCGACCCTGGTGATCCTGTGATCCTGTGACACTGTGATAATGTATTATTGTATTTCGTGGTTCACATGGGCACAGCCTGTGCTGCAGTTCTGCTGGCAACTCTCAGTGTTCTTCTGCCTCTATGCAGTTTGACCTGCTGTGCTCTCCAGACTTTCCATGGAGCTGACCAAGGGCTGCTGCTTTGGTTTAGGGCATTGCAGGTGATTATCTCACAGAAGCTGTGTGCCTTTGTGTGAGCCTTTTCTCTCTGATTCTGTTCTCTCAAAGGCCTCCCTGTTGTTTTCTGGAAATAGGATATAAAAACATTTTGGTTGTTCTTGCTCCCAGAGCAGGCTGGAGACTTCCAAGGCTCTTAGCAGTTAGTCAATAGAGACTTTAAATAATAACAATAATAAAAAAGAGAGAAAACCAAATTCATTATAAAATTCAGTGACTAAACCTGTGTACACTCTGTGCTCACTTCCAGACTCACTTATAGGACTGAGGCAGAGTAGCTGAGAAATAGCTTTGGTAGGGAACTTTCTAGAAATGAGGTGAGATAAGTGACTGAATAATCCCTTGGCAGTGCACCTCGTCCTGGCTTTGCCCAGTGTCAGTAGTGCACAAGAACTGTGCAAGACAAATACTACCCAGTTCTAAAACCTCCTTGAGCAGGTGGCTGAATACAGTCTTTGTTGAGGCGAGGGAGTGGGTGTCAGAGGGGCTGGGGAATGCAGCCAGCCCCCCTCAGGAGAACTGGAGGCTCCCTGTGTTGTGTTCCTCACCTGCCAGTGCCACACACAGTCTGGCTGCTGCCAGCACCTCAGAGCAGCTGCCTGATCTCTTTCCTGGTTTGCCCATCAGTGCAGGAGGGTGAACATGCCCAGGCCCCTGCAGCGTGGTGTCGGTGACCTCTGCTACCCTGCAGCTCTGAACAGCAGCCTACATGTTCATCAGGGACTTAATGCCTCTTACTTCAGGGCACAGAGTAACCTCCAATCAACAAGGTTCAAAAGCAGCTTCTGATTCAGGTAGTGAATTCCTCAGAGAAGTTTCCTTGTGTTTCCCTTTGCAGCTTTTGCTGTTGGCTACCGCTGTACTGGCAGTGGAGTGAAGCAATGTGTGATCTGAGCCAGCAGTGCTTCTGTTCCTGGAAGGCAGCACTGTGTGCCAGTGAGCACACATCAGTTCCTTGTCAGCCACATCCCCAGCAGATCCAGGCCAAATACAAGAGTATGAATTGGAAGAGGGACGCAGGAAAGGAATACAGACTCTGAACTGGGCAAAAGAGTTACAGCTGGCAGCCCTGCATGATCTCACCAACTCACTGCACGTGGAGCAGAGTGCAGGATTCCAGCTCTGCCACACAGCTGTGAAAAAGTCTCCATTTGTTGTCAGAGAGCTGCCCTTGTCCTTCCCAAGTGGCTTCCTCTGAAACTGCTCTGTTGTGCAGGCTCACACACTTGGCTGCACTGCTGTCTGGCAGTGGCCAGAGCTCCTTAACAGCTGCATGGGGCTTAACCATGCCTCTCTCAAAAGCAAGAAGAAACATGAGGCAAGTGCAAGCTATGATGTCCTCTTCAATACCTTCCATATCCACAGCGACTCTTCTCTGGTTGGCTTTGTTACAGCCTCTCTGGGTAACCAATCTTCTGGTCCTTCACTTATTTCAGTATCTATGATGCTGACATCAGCATTACTGGATTTAGGCTGCCCTCAGAGAAGAAAATGTGAGCAGTTAGTTCATTGCCTTGCAACCTAGTGAAGGTTTATTGTGTCCCACTGCAGTGTTTAGCAGCCACTGCTAATGAGGTTTAGTCTGACAGCACAAGAGAAGTCAGCAGGGTGAGGTACCTGCTCCAGAAGTGGTGTCAGTAGCAGCCTGCTAACAGTGATTTAGGAAACAACTTGCTGCAACATTTACTGCTCCTGACACAGACACAACGAGGTCTTTATTCATTCAGGCCTTTCTGTTCTGAAATTCAGCTCTGCTTCTCTTCCTTGTTTTTCATTTCTCATCTCCTTTATGGCTATACTGCAGTTGAGCATCTTCACATCATCCATTTGTTTCTAAACCCACCTCAATTCTTCCTCCTTTTCCAGGTTTACATCAGCTCTACCTGTCTTAGACAAAGCATGTGCTCAGGTTTCTTGGCTGTAAGAGAGGATCAGTAGAAACTTGGAAAGGGAAAGGAACTAATCTCATAGCCACCTGGAAACATCATTCTTAAACTCCATAAAGCAGTCCTGCTGGGTAGCTCACTCTGCAGAGGCTAGCTACAGTCAGTGGAGTGTCAGGTTCCCAAGGTAACCTGAATATTAATTATTATATTAGTATTCTTCAAAGGTTTTCCACTTAAAAGAAATGTTTCATTAGTGCAACAAATTACAGAGCCCAATTGGCTGCAAGCTGTAATTGTTTTATACACCTTCACATCTCTTTGCTTTACAGGCTACTGAGCTTGATTTATTCTCATTCATGGTGGCAAATAATCAGCAGATTCTGCAAATGGCTGCAACTCCTCATTTTGCTGGAAGCTAACAAATAGGTAAAGGTGCCCTAAAAGTCACTGGTAGGGAAAGAGCACCTAGGGAAATGCTGGGTTTCAGAGGAGCCTCTGGGCAATGTGTTTCTGGGCTGCCTGGCAGAGTTTGAAGCCAGGCAAAGCCATGCAATGGTTCTTCAGCACTGGTGTTGACCGCGTGTGACCTGTGGGTATGTGCTGGTTTGAGGCTAATTGGAATATTTTAATGGAGAAAATTAGATTATAGGCTGTGAAAATAAAACAGTGGTGATGTCTGCTGCACTCATAGGCTTGCTAAGATGGATAAGACTAAGAACAAAACATAGATAAGACACTGGGGCTGCAGACACTCTCAGGCTGTCTGGCTTCTGGCTTCTTCCTCTCTGCCAAGTAACCTCACTAACCACTTTCCTTCTAACTCCCCTGGCCCATCCTCCAAACTCACCTTGCACATAAGGCAAACCTTGGGGTAAGGCAGAGGGGTGGGGAGAAGGTGGAAGGGTGGTTGGGAGCCCCTCCTGGGGACTCTGATGTCTGGGAGGGGCGTTGTGTTTCTGTGTCACCTTTAACTTGTCTATGTCTGTAACTATTCCTGTCTGTTGTGTCTGTCTCTGCTTGTCCATTGTGCTGAGCTGTAAACAGAGCTTCAGTCCTTCACTTCCAGCTGCCTGAGTCTAGTCTGGGGGGTTTTACGAAGTGTGGGGGGGCAGGGAACTCCCAAACCATTACAGGGTATTGGGCATCTCCTCTGTGGAAATACCATTCCTGAGCCCCTGCACTTGCATCTGACAACAATCAGGCACAATGCCAAGCACAGTTCCAGGCTGGGTGGGGAATGGCTGAGAGCAGCCCTGAGGAACAGGCCCTGGGGGTCTGGGGTGAGGAAAAGCTCAACCTGCGGCTGCAGTGTGAGNCAGTGCAGAGGAGGCCACCAAGATGCTGAGAGGGCTGCAGCAGCTCTGCTGTGAGGACAGGCTGAGAGAGTTGGGGCTGTGCAGCCTGGAGAGGAGAAGGCTTCCAGGAGAGCTTGGAGTGGCCTTGCAGGATCTGAAGGGGGCTCCAGGAAGGCTGGGGAGGGACTATTGACAAGGTCTGGGAATGGCAGGCCAAGGGGAATGGGTTTGAAGTGTCAGAGGGGAGATTGAAAGTGGATGTTAGGAGGAAGTTGTTTGCAGTGAGGGTGGTGAGACACTGGCACAGGTTGCCCAGGGAGGTTGTGGATGCTCCCTGCCTGGAGGTGTTCAAGGCCAGGTTGGAGGAGGCTTTGAGTGACCTGTGCTAGTGGGAGGTGTCCCTGCCTGTGGCAGGGGGTTGGAACTGGCTGAGCTTTGAGCTCCCTTCCAACCTTCCCATTCTATGATTCTAACAAAGGGAGAAGGGAATTCCTGGGTGTGAAACATAATTTGACACCCCCTCCCCCGATGTTCCACTCCTTTCAGGGAGCTGTAAAGAGCCATGAAGTCTTCCCTCAGCCTCCTCTTCTCCAAACTACCAGCCCCAGCTCCTTCACTTGCTCCAGCCATAAGATTTACTCTCCTGGCCCTTCACCAGCTTTGTTGCCCTCCTGCTTCTTGAAGAGGTTAATTTGTGGTGTACCAAACTTTAGCATACATAAGAGCATTGTTAAACAATCTGCTGCAGTGAGCCAAAACAATATCCCCTGGATGGTCAATTTATGCTTACATAAGCTCCCAGCACCACCTGATCAATAGCTATCCTGACACTAAACAGGTCAATGTGCTCTGAAATCCTCCATTCCAGTATCAAAGCAGAGCACTCAGATTGCAGTGTGATGCAGGGGTGCATTTGCTGGGTGGGTTTCACAGATGCTGTGTGTATTCAGAGACATATACTCTGTGTGTTCCAACACAGAAAAAGCCTGGGTGGAGAGCTGGTAATTAGTGTCAGGTTGGAGCAGTGATTGGATCTTTTAATTGCTCTGCAGACTGTGCACCTTCCTAGAGGCTGGGGGAGACACCCTGGATCAAGCTGCTTTAATTAACAGCTTCACTGCAGGCTCTTGAAATAGTCTTTGCTCTCAACGTTTTATTACACTTCTCCATGCTCAACCTTGATCTCAGCCCCAGCCCTGCTGCCTTTCATTGCCCTGGCTCACAGAGAGCCCAGGGGCTGTGGTTCTCCATGTCCTGGCACGGTGGTCAGAGGTAGCCACCTCTTGCTGAGCTGCTGGGATATGCCGTGGGATGCCTCAGGGCACTTGGGTGCTGTTGGTTTGAGTCGACCATTGTCTGGAGCCTCCAGGGCAGGACAGGCAGAGACCTGCTGGGTCATTAAAAATACTCCAAGAGTGGACTTAGGTAAAAGGTAATCTCAGTGGTTGTGGTTGGACCCCTGACACTTTGCTGCTATACAGTGGAGCTTTCTGTGACTTCTTGTACTGTCCTGGCAGGCTCTGCAATGTGAGACCTGTCTTTGTTCTTTTCCAAGGTGTGGTAGCACAGCTCACATGCACTAAGGATTCAAAAGCCAGTCAGCATCAGCCAGGAGGCTGCCCAGGTGGCCAAGACCAGCAGCAGTCTGCCTGCAGCAGGAGTGTGACTGGCAGGACCAGCAAAAGCATCTTGGTACTTGGCCCTAGTGAGGCCACAGCCTGAGTGCTGGGTGCAGTTTTGGGACCCTCACTCCAAGAAAGACACCAAAGTGATGGAGCAGATCCAGAGAAAGGCAACCAAGTTGGTGAAGGGTCTGCAGAGCAGGGCTGGGGAGCAGTGTCTGAGGGAACTGCAGTTACTTAGTCTGGAGAAAGGGAAGCTAAGGAGGAACTTTCTCACTCTTCACAACTCCCTGAAAGGAGGTTGGAGCCAGGGGGGATCGATCTCTTCTCCCTAGTCATGAGTGATAGGATGAGAGGAAATGGCCTCAAGTTGTCCCTGGGGAGGTTTAGGTTGAACATGAGAAGAAAAATCTTCTCTGAAAGGGTTCTCAGGCACTCACAAAGGCTGCCCAGGGAGGTGATTGAATCCCCCACCCTGGAGGTGTTTAAAGGATGCAGAAGTGTGGTGCTGGAGGCCATGGTTTAGCCTCAGCCTTGGCAGAATTAGAGAGGGGTTGGACTCACTGGTCTTAAAGGACTTTTCCAACTGAAGCAGTTCTCTGATTCTCTGGTTACAAATACCCAAGCTTAGGTGAACTATTAAAACAAGAAACTAGCCAAGCAGTGGTTATTAGGCATGCACAGACCTTTGTTGCTCAGAGAGCTTTGCCCTTTCATCAAATGATACCAGAAACTGTGCTGGGAAATGCACTGGGAGCAGGCTTACAGGAGTCACAGCTTTAAATACTTGCTGCTCTGACTTAGCGTTTGGTGATCTCTTACGGGCTGTGAATAGAAGCTGCCTTCAGTGCAAGGCAGCTGCTGAGCTTCTCCAGTGCACTACTTGACAACTGAGTGTTTGAAAGGTGCTCACCCAGCCTTAGCAATCCAGTGGTGTTCCCTCATGGTCCTGCTTTAGCAATCCAGTGGTGTTCCCTCATGGTCCTGCTTTAGCAATCCAGTGGTGTTCCCTCATGGTCCTGCTTTAGCAATCCAGTGGTGTTCCCTCATGGTCCTGCTTTAGCAATCCAGTGGTGTTCCCTCATGCTCCTGCTTTAGCAATCCAGTGGTGTTCCCTCATGCTCCTGCTTTAGCAATCCAGTGGTGTTCCCTCATGGTCCTGCTTTAGTAATCCAGTGGTGTTCCCTCATGGTCCTGCTGGCAGAAGGAGCAGTTCTCAGTCAATGGCCTTGCTGCAGTCAGGGGCCCAGAGCTGAGCACAGCACTCGAGCTGTGGCCTGCCCAGTGCTGAGCACAGGGGCATCAACCCCTCCTGGCCCTGCTGCCCTCCCTGTTGCTGAGCCAAGCCAGGATGCCAGTGGCTTTCTTGCCCAGCTGGGCACTGCTGGTCACTCACTGCCAACCAATACCCCCAGGGCCCTCTCCAAGCTGCAGCTTCCCAACCACACCTGCCCAGGTCTGGAGCTCCCCACAGGGTTGTGACCCATGGGCAGGACCTGGCACTTGGCTTTGCTGAACTTCACCCAATGAGCCTTGGCCCATGGCTCTCACCTGTCCAGGGCCCACTGTAAACCTTCCCTACCCTCTAGCAGCTGGACACAGCCACCCAGCTTGGTGCCAGCTGCAGTTACTGAGGGTGCTTCAGTGCCCTCATCTGGACCTGTGATAAAGACATTGAAGAGGACAGGCCCAGTGCTGAGCCCTGGGGACACCACTGGTGCCTGGGCAGCAGCCAGGGTCAGCTCCATTGCCCAGCACTGTCTGGGCCTGGCCATCAGCCAGTTTGCTACCCAGTTCCGTCCAGTGTATAATGGCAGCAAAATGCTGCTGTGAAGTGCCCTGTGCCACAGGCCTGCAGGCACTGGTGCCACCCTGAAGGGCAGTCTGCCCAAAAGGAGTGCTCTGAGGGTCATACAGCTTCTAGAGATTCCTGTTCCCCTGGGAGTGCTGCAGCCCCTGGGGGTCATGGTTAACTGGAGGTGCTCAGGGCCAGACTGGATGAGTCCTTGAGCCACCTGGGCTGGTAGAGGTGTCCATGCCCATGGCAGGGGGTTGGAGCTGCATGAGTCTATTCTGACCCAAACCATTCTGTGAACCTCTGAACTGTGCTGGCCCAGTGGTTCTCTTGTTGCCACTGGGTTTCTGAGCTAGCTTGGCTCTGACTTCCTTGGTGGATCCATAATGTTAATTTAAACTATTACTTTCTTATTAATTCTGATACCTGTTTTTCTCCCAGGCTGTTTCTGCTTTTATTGCTGCACTGACTCCTGTGGGATGAATAATGAAAAGCCAGATCACATCATGGCTACTAATGAGTGCTATCTGTCATCAGTTTGCTTTCTCAGGCTCTGGTAGCCACCACACATTAACCAGCTGGTTTAGCAAAGCCAGGCAAGGATATGCTGCCAATAGTCCTCCCCTTTGTGCTTGGCACAAAGAGATTTTAGGTCTGCTTCATTTAGCTTCAAGAACAAAAATACAAAGAAATCAAAATTGTTAGTTTGTGATTCCTCCTCCTCTTCCTCCTCCTGTGCTTGGCAGGGAGCAGCAAGGGACAGCTGCTCCCTCAGGGACAGGGAATGGGATCCCAGCACATCCTCTGGGGCTGATAGGGGATCTTGAGCCATGGGCAGGGTGTGGGTGGCCCCAGAGGGGCTGCACAGGGCCAGCAAGGCTTGGTGATGCCCTCAGAGCCTGACTGATACCTGAGCCCTCTCACTGCTGCAGTATGTAGCAGGACTGAAGGAGCTGCCTACAGGAGGTTGTGGCTGCAGAGCAAGGAGAGTGCCAGGGGAGCAGATGTGGGGCTGGGGTGCTCCTCCCTGCCCCCTTTCCAGGCTGGTCTTTGTGGCAGGGGCTCTGTGGGTCCATGGGACTGTGGCAGTTGCAGTGCAGCAGGAACTGGTGGGTTTGTGAATGCTGTCATTGTCTGTCAGGTCAGTACCAGGCAGGGCTGAGTCCTGGCAGTGTGTGGCGATGAGGACTGACTTCATGACAGCAACTAAATCTCTCACAGCTCTCCTGGCTGCCAGAACAAGGAAGAAAAGCAAGTGGCCTCCAGCCAGGAGTGGCACCATGGCAGGCAGTGTTCCCAGACTCCATCCCCTGGCTGGCCTGCCCACTGCTCCGTCTCTAGGTTTCTGTACATTTGATACAGGATGCTGCAGCCAGAGGAACTGCTTCCACCATCTGTGCACCTCCTGACCCTCTGCAGTTCCATCCCCACCTTTGTATCTCGTGGTCTTCATTGACCACAGGCCCTCTTGCTCCTGCAAGCAAGGTGGTGTTGAGCAGAGATGGATGTGTGTAGTGGGCTGAACTCACCCCCAGGTGAGGTGCCCAGCTCAGGGGGCTCAGAAGCAAAGAACCCTGCAGACCTACAGCAAGCTGTGTTTACAGGCACAGAATGCAATGGATGTGGACCAAATAGGGTTACAAATATTTACAATTATTTACAAGTTAGGCATAACCCAGGGACCCTCACAGGGATCATAGAACCATAGAATGGTTTAGGTTGGAAGGGAGCTCAAAGCTCAGCCAGTTCCAACCCCCTGCCATAGGCAGGGACACCTCCCACTGGCACAGGTCACTCAAGGCCTCATCCAGCCTGGTCCTGAACACCTTCAGGGAGGGAGCAGCCACAACCTCCCTGGGCAACCTGTGCCAGTGTCTCACCACCCTCACTGCAAACAACTTCCTCCTAACATCCACTTTCAATCTCCCCTCTGACACTTCAAACCCATTCCCCTTGTCCTGCCATTCCCAGACCTTGTCAATAGTCCCTCCCCAGCCTTCCTGGAGCCCCCTTCAGATCCTGCAAGGCCACTCCAAGCTCTCCTGGAAGCCTTCTCCTCTCCANTGAGGAGAGCAGAGCCAAGGGGCACAATCCCCTCCCTTGCCCTGCTGCCCACACTGCTCTTGCTGCAGCCCAGCACGCAGTTGCTGTCTGGGCTACACTCACACTGCAGCCTCAGGTTGAGCTTTTCCTCACCCCAGACCCCCAGGGCCTGTTCCTCAGGGCTGCTCTCAGCATTCCCTACCCAGCATGGAGCTGTGCTTGGGATTGTGCTCACCCAGGTGATCCCCCTGCATCATCCCTCAGGCCTGCTGGATGAAACCCAGAAGGGGCCAGCAGCAACCTTCTTCTCCTCCCCCCCAGGGAGAAAAGTGAGAAGACAGCAAACTGCTACCCACTCAGCCAGGGTCAGTGCAGGCAGTGCAGTGGAGGGGAGAGCAAGAGCAAGCAGGAGGCAGCAGGGGAAGAAGGGCAACGTTTTGTCCAGCAGTGTGTGCTGGTGCAGCAGAAGAGCGGCAGCAGAGAGCTTTTCCTTGCTGTGGTTCTGCCGCATCCAATACAGTTCTGCATTCGGCGTTCACCACGGTGCAAGTCCTGCCAGTGCCGTGGGTCGTGGCAGCGCCAGCCCTGCTGCTGCTCCTCAGCAGTCACACTCATGGCAGCGCTCCCTGGAGTCCCTCATCCTGGTGTTCAGCCATTCCCAGCAGTGCTGACCCATCTGGAAATGCTGCCTTTGAGCTTGGTATTCTGAAGGGGTTCATCACACACCACTGAGCCCTCTGGAAGCTGAACTGGTTCCTTTCCCTCTGGTGTTTGATGTATGAGCTGAAACAATCTTCCCAAACATTTTTTGCCCTGTTTTGCCCATCCTGTGAAGAGCAGTGAGGGTGGGAGCTACCCCAGAGTTGTTCATTTTCTTCCCACTCTTCCAGGAAACACAGCCCTTGGCTTTCACCATGTGTTCTCTTACACTTCAGCTCCATCAGAGATCATTCTGGATCATCTCTGAGGACATTTGCTCTCTGAGCATTGCTGAAGCAGCTCCTCTCACCTTTGCCTCGCCCAGTCAGTTCCTGCTACTTCCAGCCACATTCTGGCCTGTGCTCTGGAGCTAGCTCCAGTGGCTTGGCTTAACACATGCACTGAGGGATGGGATGGGGCATGGATTAGTGGTGGACTTGGCAGTGCTGCCTTAGTGGTTGGAGTTTGCCAGCCTAAATGATTCTATAACTCTGTGATGCCATGAAATAAAATGCTCCTGTTCTTCTTGCTGTAACTGTCAACTTTTATTTGTATTTCCTTCACAGTTAACCTCCAGTGTTAGGCCAGGAATTGCTATAATTTCCTTCTGTCTTATCTTCAAAATCCCAAACAGTTCTGTTCTCAATGTTTTTTATGGGCTGAGAGGTGAGCAGCTCTCTTAGTAGCTCAGCTGATGAGGCAGCCCTGGCTCACAGATCATGACTAACCAGGAATATTTCAGCCTTGCAGTATGAAAATCAGATCCAGAGGCAGCAGAGAGAACATTGCTCCCTAAAGCAAAGGAATTGGAGCTTTTCAGGTCTGATGGAGTATTTGTTTCATTTCACTCTTAATAATACAGGACATTTACACACCTCCTGTTTTTACTTACACACCTCCATCACATTTTTACTTACACACCTCCTATTTTTACTTACCTATTTTCACTTACACACCTATTTTCACTTAACACAGCTCCTATTTTTACTTACACATCTATTTTTACTTACACACCTCCTATTTTTACTTACACACCTCTTGTTTTTACTTAGACACCTCCTGTTTTTACTTACACACCTCCTGTTTTTACTTACACACACACACATACACACATCCTGTTTCAATCTACAGACATTTTTGTGTAAGTTTGGAGCTCAGTTTCTAGCTCAGACATAAACAATTAGGAACAGAGAAACTTAGAGGCTGACTGTAAATTGGGAAAGTACTGGAGTCTGAGCGAAGAGGTGAACATGCCAGGGGCAGGCCGTAAAATGGCAACAATGGAGAAGTTGATATCATTTCCTGGGAGCATGGAAACCTTTCTGCCTGGCAGTGCAGTTTGTGTCTTGCCCTTGCCTGCTGCTCCCCTCCCCCACCGTTGGCTTGGCTGCTGCTTTGCTGCTGCTCAGCCCCATCCTCAGCTGCCGTATCCTGTAATAGTTTATTCTCTCTATTCTGTTATGTTTAGTGTAACTGTAAAACTACAGTTTGGGTTTTCTGACTTTCCAAATGCTGAGCTGCAGTGAATGCACTCTCTGGGGCAGGTTTATAATAGCTTACTGGGGGAGGGATCCACTCTAACCCATCCCAGGAGCTGGCAGGAGTTGTAGGTGGTAGCCTACACTCCTGTGAGACACCAGAGTGGATTCCTTGCACTCTTCTTAAGGTAAGAAGTCCTGCCATGTGTGCTAAGGAGCAGCCAGGCTGCCTGTGCCCACCATAAACACATCCATCCTGTTTGTTTAACACCTTTGACAGTGTGTGCAGGAAAGCTGTGCTGAACAGGTGCAGAATTAATTATTAATGAACTGGCTTGCTCACTAGCTAGCCAGTTACCTAGCTGCTCACTAAACCTCTATTTCCCATCACCAGTTCTTTCCGCTCCTTGGATCTTTCTTTCGCCTGCTTTCAGCTTTCTTACAAGCATTCACTGAAATAATTCTTTGGGGACTGAAGTCTCTCAGAGTCTCTTTAATAACCTTAGCAATTCATAACGACAAGACCTGTTACAACTCCCTCTGGATGAGAGAGGCAGACCAAGAGAGGGGAAAAAGGCTATGAAAAGGAGTTCTTTGCCTGATTAGCTTCTGAACATTTGCTGTGAAAATGGACTTGCTCTGCAAAGGCAGTGGAGGGAAATGACATTTACAGAGGGTTCCTGCAGCTGTTTGTTGCTTAGTTAATTAGAGCTGGTTTTCATTCATCTCGTCAGCACTCCCCTCCCTGTTTGCCACTCTGAGCAGGTTTCATTTGGGTCTTTTGCAGGTCAGAATTAGCTTCTTGCTGTGATGCAGTTCACAATTTTATTGCTTCTAAAAACAACACCCCCCTGGGAAGCAACATGAGTTATGAAGTGGACAGTAAAAAGACCATTCTCATTACCGAGGACATTTTTAAGATGCTGCCTGTGGTAAGAATTTTCTCTTTACCTCTCACTGTGATACAGTATCACACATGTCTGGGCTAGTCATAGAGCTGCTTTGTTTGATTCCTCTGGAAGAGACCCCCTGGGTGCACTTCTCCCTTCACTTTGCAAGACCTTTCTACTTCCTTCCTTCCTTCCTGGCCTTGCTGTGGTGGTGAAACATCTGTTGCCAGGACATGGTAGATCGGGCTGTGGGTAGAGTTGCTTCAAAACATGGGTTGCAGCCTGGTCTCACAGCCAGCTGAATTTGGGGGTCAGGCCTCTGAGCATCTCTGCCCTGCTTTTCTTATCTCCATTTGCAAATTCATTGCAGTCTGGAATAGCATTTCATAGGCCTCAGATTGCCCTGCCGTTGCCACTGCAGGCTTGGGAAAGCTTCTTGTTGGGAAACCTGAAATAGAATAGAAAAGGAATAGGAGTAGGAGTAGGAATAGGAACAGACTGGTGGATAAGAAGCTCTTGGTGGCACAGGAAGGTACCTGCTGGCCAAGGTCAGTTGTGTACCTGGATGCATTAAAAAGAGTGTGGCCAGCAGTCAAGGGAGGTTCTCCTCCCTCTCTGCTCAGCCCTAGTTAGACCACATCTGGAGTATTGTGTCTAATTCTAGGGTCCCCAGTTCAGGAGGGACAGGAAACTACTGGAGAGAGATCAGTTGAGGCTCCAAGGATGATGAAGGGCCTGGAGCATCACTCTTACAAGAGATCTCAGACTGTGAGAGGGGAGGGCTGAGAGGGGACCTTATATCAATGTCTACAACTGTCTCAAGAGTGGCTGTCAGGAGGATGCAGCCAGGCTCTGCTCAGTGATCTGCAGTGACAGGACAAGGGGCAATGGATGTAAACTCAGTCACAGGAAGTTCCACCTCAACATGAGGAAAAGCTTTTTTGCTGTGAGTGTCCTGGAGCCCTGAGCAGGCTGCCCAGAGAGGTTGTGGAGTCTCCTTTAGAGATCTTCCAAACCTGCCTGGATATGTTCCCATGTGACCTACCCTGGGTGATGCTGCTCTGGCAGGGAGGTTGGACTGGATGACCTCTGGAGGCCCCTTCAAGCCCCCAGCATTCTGTGATTCTATCTAGTCCAACTGCCTGAGCAGTTCAGAGCTGGCAAAAGCTAAAGCATCTGTTAAGTGCATTTCCCAAATGCCTCTTAAACACCTGGGCCATCGACCACGTCTCTTAGAATCCTGTTCCAATGTTCAGTTACCCTCTCTGTAGGGTTGTGCTCCCTGATTTCTTTACTCTAAACCTCCCCTGACACAGCTGTGAGCCATCCCCATACAGCCTATTACTGCATATCAGAGACCTCCCTCTCCTTTTCCCCTCCTCAGACAGCCTTAGAGACCAAGGAGGTCACCCTTCAGACTCCTATTATCCAAAATAAATAAGCCCAAATTCCTTATCCACTCTTCATGAGGACATTCCTCATTGTTCCTCATCATTCCTCACGGAAACTTGTGGATGTCCCTTCCCTGGAAGTGTCAAAAGCCAGGTTGGATGGAACCTTGAGCAGCCACAGCAATGAGGCAAGGAGCAGTGGCTACAAACTGGAGCATAGAAGCTCTCACCTCAACATGAGGAGAAACTTCTTTACAGTGAGGGTGCTGGAGCCCTGGAGCAGGCTGCTCAGAGAGGTTGTGGAGTCTCCTTCTCTGCAGACTTTCCAAACCTGTCTGGATGCATTCCTGTGCAGACTACCCTAGGGGATGCTTCCTTGACAGGGAGGTTGGACTGGATGATCTCTGGAGGTCTCTTCCAACCTCTGAGGTTCTGTGACAGTGGGAGGTGTCCCTGCCCATGGCAGGGGGCTTGGACTAGACCATCCTGAAGGTCGCTTCCAACCCCGATGGTTCTGTCACCCTGTTTCTATGATTCCTCCCACGGCAGCAGCTTTGCTGCTCACAGGACAGCCAGAAACAGACTCTGCTTTGTAGCTCAAGGCTTGGAGCAGACATCCAAGCTCAGGAGGGCAGACAAAAAGGAGCACAGAAATGCCCTCCACTTCTCCAAAGTACCAGCACCTAGGAGCCCTCTTACTCATCTCTGGTGCTCTTGGCTGATGAGCTCCCAGCTGCCATGAGCCTCACCGTGGTTCAAGCTGCTGTGGGTCACTAAAAGCTTCTCTGTAGCAGAGATCCTGACTGACTTATACCAGGGGGTTCAGTGCTGCAGTTAAAGCAGCTCAGCTGTCAGCCTCTCTGTTGAGTGTGTGTGCTGCCACAACAGGAGAGGCTGAACAAGGTACAGGAGATGCTTCTGAGCCCCTGGGACAATAGCAGCTGTGCCAGTGTCAACTGAAAGAGCCACCAGTTGGGTAGGTGCTGATCCATGCGGCGTCACAAGTGGGTGCACTGAGCTCCCACTCAGCATCCCACTGCAGGACTGCAGTCTCTGTCAAGAGGAGGAGAGAGGTGAGCAGGTAGCAACAGCAGCCTCTGCAGCTTGGCATTGCACTCCCCAGCAGTAATGCCAGGCATGGGATTGTCCCTTATGGCATACTCAGGCTCCCCTGAATTCGTAGTCACAGAATGTTTCGGGTTGGAAGGGACCTTATAGATCATCTACTGCAACCTCTGCCATATGGGGCCAGGGACCCATATGCTGCTCGAGGCCTCGTCTGACCTGGCCTCAAACAAGTTCAAGGAGAGGGAATCCACAACTTCTCAGGGCAGCCTGTTCCAGATTCTTACCACCCTTTTACTGCAGAACTTCTGAGGTGCCCCTGGAGCCTTCTCATCTCCAGGCTGCTCACCCCCAGCTCCCTCAGCAGCTCACAGCAGAGCTGCTGCAGCCCTTGGATCATCTTTGTGGTCTCCTCTGGCCTCGCTCCAGCAGCTCTGTGTGCTGCTTCTGCTGGGAACATCAGAGCTGGAAGCAGTATCCAAGATGGAGTCTCAACAGAGCAGAGTCAAGGAGCAGAATGTGTTCCTTTACCCCCAGTGTAAGTGTGGTGACAGGGAATGAGCACTTCAGGAGTCGCTTCTCTTAGCCGACAGTGACTGCAGGACAGCTCCTGGGCTGCTGCAGTGCAGAGAACACGAGTGAAAGGGAACTGCCTTCAGTACAAGGCAGCTCCTGAGCTTCTCCAGTGCATTATTGGTAATTGTGTGTTTGAAAGGTGCTCATCCAGCTTAAGCAATCCAGTGGTGTTCCCTCACGGTCGTGCTGGCAGAAGGAGCAGTTCTCAGCCTCGTAGCTGAGCCTGGCAGCCCTGTCTGCTACAGGGGAATGCTTCTGTTGGGATTTGCTGGGTGAAACCTGCAGGGGCAGATACTAAAGACACAACAAAACAATCAAAACGTTTCTAAGGCACTGCCTGTGCCTCTCTGTTTGCTTGCAGTCCTCTGCTCTCTCAGTGCATCCCTTCAGGACCTGTGCTGTGGTTGGAAATGGAGGCATTCTGAAAAACTCCAGCTGCGGAGCAGAAATCGACCGCTCTGACTTCGTGTTCAGGTGAGAGCTGCTCCTCTTCCTCAGCCTCTGCAATGCTCCTGGGACCTTGGCAGGCTTGGCAGTGTGCCAGGGCCTGTTGGCAGCAACAAGGCAGGATCTTGGCAATTCCTTATTTTTGCCTCTCAGGGATGCTCTGTGGATTTCAGATCTCTGCCTCCTAGGAAAGGGAGGACAATGCAGTCACTTGTCTGGCCTCTGCCCTGGGCAGGGTGGGAAGAGAAACTGGGAGCAACATGCAAAGTGCCAAGGGTTGAGATAAGGAGTGTTGAACAGAATGATGCAAAGGAGGAAGGGACAAGAAGAAGAAGAGTAGAGCAGATATGCATAGAATCATGAGGCACTCTCCCAGTGCTTGTCTCCAACACCAAACCCTCTGTGCCAGGGCCGGGGCCAACCCCAACCCTGCCAGTGGCTGTGGAACACCCCAGGGGCTGGCCCAGCTGCCTCTCCTGCCTGGGGCTGCTCCCAGCTTTCCATGAAGAAAACTCAAGATTCTCAGATTGCATTGGGTTGGAAGAGACCCTCCAAGGGCATCTTGTCCCACTCCCCTGCACTCAGCAGGGGCACCTCCAGCTAGAGCAGTGTGAAGGTTTGGGAGTTACCCACCCCCCCACA
>VWZE01003287.1:213490-273921 GCA_013396675.1 Eubucco bourcierii | reverse complement strand
CCAAAAAAAAAAAAAAAAAAAAACCCCAAAGGAAAAGGGGCCCCAACAAAGGGGCCAACAAAAACCCTTTTTTTTTTTTTTTTTTTTTTTTAAGAGGGTTGTTTTTTCTGTGGCCCTTTCATATGCCAAAATTCTCATACACTACAGCCTCAAAAAGGCTCAGATACCATGGCTGGGCATGCCCTATCACAGAAAAAACAACCCTCACTATACGCCTATGATAAAAGAACACAGCTCCTGTATTGTGTCTATGTACCAGTCAGCCTTCCAATTGAGTCTGTAAGGGTGTTTTCCTACAATCATACAGGAAAAGCATAAGTAATTTTTGTGTAAATATTTTCCTTGGAAAAACATTAGCCACTTTTTGAAGGAAATGAGAACACAGAAGCCATGAAAGAGAAGAGTGATAGTGGAAGGTAATATCTCTGATTCAAATAGCAGCTTATTTATTACACGTGTTTGCACCTTTTAAAATCTTGTGTTCTTTCCAATATAGAGAACAAACTTGAAAAAGCAATCAAGTACTAATCTTGGATCCTCTAAAACATTGCACATTTCTATAGCTGTTATATTGAATCTACCCTTTATAAATGTGACTACAGCTGTTCCCAGCACCAGTGTCTGCCTCAAGTTTGAATTTTACTGTTTGCTGTTACTTTCAGGTTATTGCTACCAGCAGGAGATAATAAATTGCATTCTAAAGTATCTTGTTTCCCTATATATTTTTACTGAGGTAGTGATTTGGAGGAAGAGTGCAAGAGGAAATCAGCTCTGATATTATTATTTTTATAATGCAATTTTAAGCCAATAAATAAATTATCTGTGAATACAGTTATATGGACACATACTTAGAGACAAACATACCAAGACTATGGTTAAAAGAGGGAGAAATGTATAGAAGAGCATTTTGGTTGCAGTGATTCCTCCCAAACTGATGTTTTTCAACTCCTTGGGAGATAAATAACTTTTTCTGTTTGTTGGTTTTTTATTGTTCGTTTTTGTTTGTTTGGTTTGGTTCATTTTTGTAGTTGCTGTTTTGGGTTTTTGCTTTGTTTTTTGTTCCCCTGGACTTTAACTTAATTCCCCTTTTGCATTGAAAAGCCAAGATATTTCTGATATTCACTCCTGAGGCATTTCTAAATATCACTAATATATCTGGAATACATGCAAAGAATATCAGGACTCTCTCACATAACAACACAGTTGTATTTTAGCTACTATTCAATTCCCAAGGCAATACATCCAGATGTTTACCATATTTTTTGCCAAAACTAAGCCACATTAGTGACTGCCAGAGTACAAGAGAGGGATAACACATCACAGAGTGCATTGGGTTGGAAGGGACCCTCAAAGGTCATCCTGTCCAACCTCACTGCAGGCAGCAGGGACATCTCCAACTAGACGAGGCTGCCCAGGGCCCCACCAAGTCTGATCTTGAATGTCTCCAGGGACAGGGCTTCAGTCACAGCTCTGGGCAACCTGTTGTAGTGTCTCACCACCCTCATTGTAAAGAACCTCCTCCTTATGTCTAATCTCAATCTCCCCTGCTCCAGTTTCAAACCGNGTTGGAAGGGACCCTCAAAGGTCATCCTGTCCAACCTCACTGCAGGCAGCAGGGACATCTCCAACTAGACGAGGCTGCCCAGGGCCCCACCAAGTCTGATCTTGAATGTCTCCAGGGACAGGGCTTCAGTCACAGCTCTGGGCAACCTGTTGTAGTGTCTCACCACCCTCATTGTAAAGAACCTCCTCCTTATGTCTAATCTCAATCTCCCCTGCTCCAGTTTCAAACCGTTGCTCCTCATCCTATTGCTACAAGCCCTTCTAAACAGTCCCTCCTTAGCCTTCCTGTAGGTTGCCTTCAAATATAGCTAAGGTCTCCCCAGAGCCTTCTCTTCTCCAAGCTGAACAGCCCAAATTCTTTCATGAAACCAGCCTTCATAGAAGAGGTGCTTGTGAAAGTTCTTACTGCCTTTTGCCAGGACTTATAAAGAGACTCAGATCAATACAAAGGGAAATTACTTGAGGAAATCACAAAGGAATGACTTGTGTTAAAAAACCACCTACATGTGTAAAACATAATAGGGATAAATGCAGCAAAACATTTACAAGCAATTTCTCTAACCTGAAAGACTTGTTTTTATAACAAACCCAACAGATTAGACAAAGGAGAAGCAATGAATGTAATTTAACTGGCCTGGGAACAGCACCAACGCTAGTCTGATGCATCCCTCCCTTCAGAAAGCCTAATGCACCCCATGTCTGATGGAAACTGTTCCTTTATGCTTTCAAGTGAAATCAATTGGTTTTGAAGACAGAAAGCACAAAGTTGAAGTCCAATTTTCAATTAAAATCTATTTAACAGACAAGAAACAAAGTATGAATAGAAGGCTAATCGCAGCATGAAAGAGGGTTAATAGTGGATTGCCAAGAGCAACAACAGTTTAATGTATCTCAGAACAATAAAGGTCCTGGCAATTTTATTGAAGTGACACAGACTATTAGCACTCCATAAAATGAAAAGTTTCCCCGTGCCCATATCCTCTGCTGTACAACAGGCTCCAGATCCCAGCTGGGTTATTGTGCTGTTTTGCGACAGCAGAATTTGTGGAGATTACTGACAGGAATCGCAGAGCTGGCGAAAACTCAGAGTGAACCTGGGACTTCCCACTAGCAGTCACATAGCTGAGCAGAGCAGAGGTGACAAGTCATTAAAAGTGTCCAGGAAAAACAGCAGAGACAGCAGGGAGACTGGGATGCTAGTGAAGGCAGTGATGGAAATGAAAAAGGACTCTCTACCATGATTGAACCTTGTTGGTTGTTATCTGGAAAAGCTCACCAGATGCTGGAAATTAGCAGGACAGACTGCCAGAGTGAGAGAAGCCACAAGGAAAACAAAGAAGAAAACCCAAAGGTGGGGATGTACTTCATGAAAGCCTCGTGAAAGTTTGAGCTTTATCTACCTCTATGTTTAGAGATCATTCAACAGGAGGGAGCTGAAATCTGCTTCATGAAATGCCACATGACTACAGGAGTCCTGATACCACAAGAAATGCACCACTAGGGATGAGTCCATGATACTGGGATGTGGTACAGGTGGCTTGAAGCTAAGCTAGTGATATGCTAAGCTAGTCCACTCATGGCATGGCCATGCTACTTCAGATTCTGAAAGCAGCAAGCCTGCTCCATACAGAACTGGCCCAAGTTCACAAGTTTGATTTATCTCAAATGCCTCCTGTTCCAGGACCAGCCCAGCCACCATCTGCTTTGTTATCTCTCCCCAGGGTCACAGTTTCTGGTATAGACCACATGTACAAATGCTTTTATTTTTTTCATCTGCCTCAATGTTATTGTTTGAACACAACGAAGCTCCTCAGCCTCATAACAACAATGGGACAAAATTACTCTGAACAAACCATCACAGTTTTAAATAAAATTAATCCATTTGCAGTGGTAGGAAATAATGACAGAAAAAGCCCCAAAGCTATTAAAATCTTAGCTTTCAAAGACAAAATCCTGAACTAAACCCTAGTATCTCATGTGGACTGACTGGGCAGCATACTATTTGTCAGCTATATAAATAAAATTATTTATAAAGAGATAAATATTTCATGGTCATATCAAATAGCTTGCTGACCAAAAAAGGCACGTTCTTTATAAGGTACCTTTCAGGAGTCACACTTCTTTCACTGTCAAAGACTTTTTGTACATTATTCCCCTCATTTTACTTTAATTAGTTTCTAGACATGAAAGAACTGAAAACATTACACCTCTAAAAGACATCAGGGAAAGTATTTTTTTTTCCCCTTAATGGATTTGAACTAAAACATCTGAAACACACATTTAAACACCATTGTCAAGTACTGCAATGATCTGAATAAAATCATTTTGTCTCTTGCCTCTAAAGGGTTTCCCCAAAGAAGCCAGCTGTTACATATTTATTTTTCCATTATGTGAGTTGTATCTCGTGAATTCCGTTCAGCATTTGGTGAGCTTACAGATCAATAACTCGGCATCTCAGCAACATAAATCTGATGCAGACTTGCCTGAATATATTTTACACTTCAGAGGTGCATTTCTCATCTTTTCAAGCCAGTTCAGTCATCCCAGTGACAAATAACTAGTTCGAGATGAGAGGGATCCCTACAAGGAGCTTCATCCACACGAGAATGTGATTTCTGTGATTCGGGTCAGCTAAGCCCCCGGTTGCATGCTCCTGTTGCTATACCATGAGCCAGCTGAACAAACCTTTTTTTCACAGCACTGCTGACCACCAGCTCTCTCCCCAATGTGGTCCTGGCCAAACTTCCTAACCTATTTCTTTTCAATATCATAAACCAGACAAGGACAACAGGATTTAAACATCAAAGTCCCTATATTCCAATTTCCATAGAGTAAATCAGTTTTCTCATTCCTGCAGCTTCACCTGCATAGATTTTTAAAAAATGAACAGCATGCATTTAACGTAGGGCTTGTACCCCACACAGGATTCATATTCATTCCAGCAGTATGTATCTCATGCCAGCTCCTATGGGCAGCTTATCTCCATCAACACAGTCTCTTCCTGATAAGTATACAGCATCATAACAGCCAAAAATGGCAACAATCTGCAGAACCAACTTACTGCCTCTGAAGAGTCAGCCCTGGTGGCTCCTAGGAGAGCTGGCACCCAAAGGAAGGATGACCCTTTCAAATAGCACACTTTGCTGGTATTTCTTTCCTCCTGAAAGTATTTCCATAGTTTATTGAACAGATGCCACATGTACCAATTTGAAACACTAATCCCCCGCAAGACATGGATTGGAAGATCATGATTCAGAGCAGAACAAAGAACTTGCAGGGGAAAAAATGTGGCACCCTCATTAGGAAACAGAGCGTACAGAGCAAAGAAGGCAAAATCGCATATTTTAGAGCTATAAAAGACAAAAGGGCAGAGAGAAAGGGATGAGAATAAATACAGAGTAATACAAGAAGGAATGAAAGGAGTCTTCAAATTCATCTCTGTGCAACTCAAAAGAGACACTAATTTCTAGAAAATGAGGTACAGTGCCAAAACTTCTCCCATACAGAAATTAAAAATAGTCTGAAAAGTTCAATCGTCAGATAAGGATTAGATATTTTTGTCTGTCAGGAGTGGAGAGAAAGTTCAATATTTTGTGGGAAACAAGAAAGGATAAAAGCTATAAAATTAGCATTTTGGAACTCATATAGGCAAGACTTAGATGAAAGTGCAGGGCAATACTTCGCTTTCAGACCACTTGGAGATTCTTTCAGCAAAGCAGTTTGTAAGACAAAAATGCATAAGGGAATACATGCAGGGATGGATCAGAAAGTAACCATTAGACCTGAAAAGGTACTTGAATATTTACTAAGTCTTGAATTGTAAACAGACTAAAGGAATTTTTCTGCTACAGCTGGTGACACACAAGTATATAAAAAAAACCTGATGTAAGAGGAACCAGGTAGAACTGCATCCTAAAATTAAAGCAGAAATGAGCATATACAGATGAGCTACAGTGGAGCCAGTAAGTCAAGAAATTATGTTGGCTAACAGGTAAGTGTACAATATTTCTTAAAGGAAAGGGGGCTATAAAAGTAATAGAGACTTCTATAAGAAACAGGTTTGCAAGGGGACACTAAAAGGTATCTAATGAAGACTTATGAAGGCACCTCACACACCTGCTGGTGAAATCCAAGATCAAATAAAAATAAATATATAGAGACAAATATGATGAAGACACTCATTAAGCTGAAAAAACAAAACTTCATAACCTAGCAGAAGTATGAGACTTTAATGTTAATTTTCAGATGGAGAATAACAAATATTAAGAAGATACAAAACTGCAATGATTTGCTGGTGAGACGGTAAGATACATTTTATTGGCCAAGTTTACTAGGCTGGATAAACAACAAAGATTTGAGGAAGAACAGCATTTTTGCAAAGGTCTTTTTAGTCCTATAATTAAAACTTAAGCAGAGAGGCTCCAAAAAACATTATAAGGAAATTCTGAATGTGAGAGGTAAATTTGATCTCATTCAAACAAGTAAAAAAGGAAAAAATTGTCAAGATATATAAAGCACAAATTTTGCAAAAGAATGACAGGGCAGGCAGATCCCTAGTTAGAAAGCTACAGAAAATACAGAGAGAGTAGCAATCCCAGTCACTAGGGACAGTAGGTAATTAGTCCAGGGAACAGGAGGAGAAGAGAGGAGATGCTTCTGGGGAATTTTATAAGTGATGCCATCCCTCAGACTACTGATAAAGAGCTATAGTCTCTAGATAAATCCAAAAAAGCAAAATTTAATTAGAAAACAAAAGGATACTCCCTGGCCTTCAGGAGAGAAGGTTAAAAAGAAAAAAAATATCCTGAGGAAGATTAAATGTAGGGATCTTGTATGTTTATTAACTGTTTGAACACAAACACAGACACCATCCCCAGAGTCTAAGAGCAATTTTAATTTCCAAATTATTAGACTTATTTATTATTATTGACAGACGAGTTGTATGGGTAAGCAAGGAAAGATGCTTCATAAACTGATCATTGCACAATGTTGTTCCATGTGTCTTTTTTGTTGGTCCTGTGGGGATTGTTACTGATGTTTGTCCAGATTAATTAAAATTTATTGTGGGAAAACACATTTTATAAAATCTGCACTCACAAAAATCTTACCTAATCCAGAAAAGCCCACTGAAGAAAGAGAAAAATAACATGTATCTCACATTAGCCATGTTTGGTTTTAAAAATAAGTTGAGAATCAGCATTTCTGCTTTAAAGGAGCTTCCATATCAGCACGTACAGCTACATTAAAAGAGAGGTACAAAGAAGTGTCTATAGCTCATTTCAGAACTGGGACATCCAGGAACAAGGATCAGGGAGTATCCAGACATGAAGGGCAGAAAGGGCAGACTGGAGCTGCACCACAGGTAGCTCACTTGCATATTCTGTGCTACTTTTTGTGCAAAATTTGTCTCCTGCTTATATGCAAGATCAGTTCAACCACGTAGATTTGTTACTTCCACCTCTGGGTATCAAAAGAATAATGACAAACCGCCCCTCTGTGAAAATTAAATATTGTAAATGTAAATGGGTCGAAAGTCAGTGATATACTTTGAGGGGAGAGGAAAAAAAAAACACTAAGATCTTTTTAAAGCTAATTATGTTAAAGCTCAGTCTAAATTACAAAAGCCTCCTAAGTAAGTAGAGCTGTAGATTCCTTGGGGAAAACAGCTAACAGAAAAACAGTTCAGTCTTTTAACTTAGGTGCCTATACATTGGCTCACCTACATTAACAGGAATACAGATACTGAATGAGACATTTCACACATTTACCAAGTGTTCCCTGCTAGCTTCATCTAGATGGAAGAGTCTCAGAATGCAAGAATATTACAGAGGACTTCAAAGATTGGAAGACATTCTGCCCCAAATACCTATCATCCATTCAAAAGTATGGACTTCTTCCTTAGATCTAAAAAAATATGAAACTTCACCTGGATCAAGATAGGGATTTCCTAGTTACATCACCTTTTGAAGGAGAAAGAAATGAAATCTTATTGATGCATTTCTGAAAAGTAATACCTGAGTGAGTTTTCCATTTCCAGTATGTTGAAGTTGAGATTTTTATAATCAAAATATAGAAAGATTTCAGCAGGCCTAGCCTTCTGAAAAGAAAACAGAGGCTCCCTTTCTAAATATACGTGTATAAAAGAAGAAATAGATGGAAAGACAAAGCAAATGAAAAATGTGAGAGATATCCTTGGGGGATAAGAGAGCTTTCAGCAATATGTATGAATACATCACAGATGGTACCTATCTCCAACTAGGATTCAACATATTTTATCAAAGAGTGCTGCTGGAAAGGCCATGGGACAAAACCTTCCCTCACATATGTCATTGGGCCTAGATCCAAATTCTTATTGGAAGTAACCAGAAGAATAACAACTGTGATGGGTGGTAATATCCTATTAGACTTGCTTGTGTGATTCCTGAATGATCCCTTTAAGGACATTGAAAAGGCGAAGAAAAACTACTGTACTTTTGATAGTGTTACTTAGCCTCTGTATTTTTTTTATATATAGAAGGAGCAGCTTTCTCATCTTCTCCCCATCACTGAAAAAAATGGTACAATAAAAGATGAGATACTCTAGTGATGAATTCTATTCTATCTATAGAAAAGTATTCTATCAAGATTACCAAAAAAGATGTCACTCCTTATTTAGTGATTTTTTTCCCCAGAGCCTGTATGTTGTCTGTTTTTTAGTTTGTTTGTTTTTTATAGAAAGGGTTCAAACTGTAAAAACAAGGAAGAGGTATCCCAGGGTTTTCTTTTTGTTGAGGGAAGGGCTTATAATTTTTAAGGTGAAGCGAACTTTGAACAAGATCAAAATGTGCAGGTGCTCACACACTGGATATGTAGCACCAATTCTGTTACAAATGATGACGATGTCAATGTTTCAGATGCACTACTCTAAATCTTTTGGAGCAATTTCATTAATTCATACTTATAGAATGGTTTGGGTTGGAAAGGACTTTCAAAGATCATCTAGTTCCAACAACCCTGTCATAGGCAGGGACATCCTCCACCAGAGCAGGTTCTTCAAGACCTCAAGATGTCATCCAACCTGGCCTTGAACATCCCCAGGGAAGAGTATCCACAACCCCCCTGGGTGACCTGTTCCAGTATCCCACCACTCTCAGAGTAAAGAATTTTTTCCTAACATCCAGCCTAAATCTACGCTCCTCAAATCACACTTAAAAAGAACAAAGACGTGTTAATGAAGTCAGTTAAAGCTTGCTGCTCAGCAAGTTGCCCTACAGGGACAGCAAGGACCACAGAAGCAGTCAGAAGGATGAAGACAATCAAGAAATTACCACACACTTCTCATCAACAGCACTTTTCTTACTTTGAAAGTCACGTGGATTGCACACTTGTGCAGAACAACAGATTGGGGTTGCGTTTGGAGAGCAAAATAGTGCCAGATGTTTGGGAGAGGTGAAGGAGCAGATATGCAAGGACTGAACAGAGATTAAAACGGGTCTGGTTTTCTAAAATCTCAGTCTGTGTGGGATGATAGGACACAATGGGCATCCAGGAAACATTTGATTTGTCTTTGTAAGTAAATAAATCTAAGATATGATATTGTGTTCTTATTATCTTACATCTCTGCTCAAAAAACGTATTCTGCAAGAGCACTACATAGAGTAAATAAAACTGCTTAAGATGAATTATTCATCATGTATCTGTATCTACTCATTATTCTTCTAAAAGAAATATAACTCACTTCCAGAAATCGACTGTCTGCTCAGAAGTTGTGACAATATTATTTTTGCTTTCCCCTTCAAATCACAAAAAACGATTGTGTATCAATCTGAATCAGAGGATAAAGTCATATCCCGAATGGAGTGTGAAATTTTTTTTTACTACACTAAACCAGGACTAAACCCACAGATACTCAGTTTCCAAGGGGCTGGGTTACCTGACATATGAGAGGAGGAGTAACAAAATTTACCTCCATCATCCTTTGAAAAACATCCAACACATAAGTAACCTACAGAACTGACAGAAGGTTGTGGTTCCTGGCAGTTCCTCACAACTCTGAGGACCATGCTCTCCTGTTTCCTCTGATGCAGTGACACCTCCCTATGTAAGCATGGACACAATGAGGGCATCAGCTAGCTGAAGTCTACTAATAATTGCATGCTACCAGTTCTTTTTCTTTCCCTCTTTTCTCCTTCCCAGATCTACTTGGAGTAGACATTTCAGAATGACCCTAAGCAGGTACCTTCCTTCAGTTGGTGCATCCCAAGTTCCATGGTGATTTGGACACAGTAGACCTCCCGGGTTTGTATGCCACCTCCACAAAGGCCTGCATGCTTGTGGCGATGAGAGTCCTGCTGGTCAAAGAGGAGAGACACTTGGCAAGCTTTCCATTCAGAAGTCCTCCATGCAAACCTTTGGAAACAAAAAACAGCAGGTAAAATGAGTTTTTGAAAGACTTTGTGTGAGGGATTGGTACATCAATAGATGACAAAATACAATTGGTTTAATCCTTTTAGCAGTGCTACCCTGTCCAAAACAGGGAACGCTTTGAAACATTTGGAATGCTAAATTTACAAACACTAAGTATTTGCTATTTGTCTGGAGTGCTTGTGTAAAACTTATAGCACTAATCTCCAAAGCATTCTGAAACACTAAATCATCCTGACAACACCTTTAAGCGGGGTGTAAAGCAGGAACAAAGATTAAGAGGTTTGATTAAGTGTGAAAACTAGTTTTCAAACATGTGGCTCAAACCACTAAACCACGTCTCTCTGCTAAGAGCTGAACACCTCACTCTGAAATGCACTTAATGGCTAAAATCCTACATATATCAACAGAGCTCCAAGCACTGGGTGACTTTTCTACAGGTGACAGCTTTATAAACATCCAGAGTAGTACCAATTTCTTCAAGGGATTGGCTAAAGTAACTCATTTCAGTTTCCTGAAACACAGCAAGCTCTAGATAAAGATATTTTTATTCTATATTTTTTTCTCACCTAAAATGCATTACATTTTTTCAAGGAAAAATAATGTTCTAGGGCAGAGGTATGTGAAAGCTGTGCAGACAAAAGTCATTGGTATGGATCAGCTTAAATGCCAGGAAGGACTTATTAAAACTATAGGGAAAATAGAGCTGTGTATCAGTGAAGAACAAAAGTTATTTCTCCATCATATCTGCAAATGCAGAGCATATATCTAAAACAACAGTTCTCACAGGCATAATTCATTTTGATTCATAGGTCACAGCATCAGCAGAGTAAATAAGTGCCTAAAGTCTTTCTTAGCTTCCCAAACACAAAGCTGAGGCAATATTGTTTTTATAACCAATCTGTTCACACTTCTGCTGCTTTATTCCTTTGCTCCTCTAAATTTCATCGTTTACTTTTTGCATACAGTCTTTGGGGTTTGTGTAATGTAAACTGGGTATAATAATTTCCTCCTTTTATTCTCAAGGCAAATACTCTCTACTCCTGTAGCAGATCCACGGTTGTTAGAACTACTTGTGCTTGTTAACCTGCTGATTGATCACTCTAAATTTGAGCACAGTGGGGTGCCTCCGCAGAAAAAGCCTTCCACCTTGTCATTCTGTCTATTCTCCACAGCAAGGATCTGTTACTAAATACAGCTGTGGCAAGGAAATACACATCTCAGAATTACATAAAAAATAAATATATTTGTTTGCGTGAGCACGTCAATTTTCTTTTAACTTGTTATGTTAGGTCCCTGAAGACTGGAAGCTACCCATCCACAAGAAGGACCGGAAGGAGGAACCAGGAAATTACAGACCTGTCATCCTGAACTCAGTGCCAGGCAAGGTTATGCAACAGGTCATCCTCAGTGCCATCACAAAGCACCTTCAGGATGGCCGAGGGATCGGGCCCATCCAACACGGGTGTAGGAAGGGCAGGTCTTGCCTGACCAACTTGATCCCCTTTTATGACCAGGTTACCCTCCTGGTGAATGTGGGGAAGGCTGCGGATGTAGTCTACCTGGACTTCAGCAAAACTTTTGACACCGTCTGCCACAAGAAGATCCTGGCAAAGCTGGCAGCTTGTGGCTTGGACAGATTCACTCTGAAATGGGTTAAGAACTAGTTGGAGGGCCAGGCTCAGAGAGTGGTAGTGAATAGTGCCACATCCAGTTGGCAGCCAGTCACTAGTGGTGTTCCCCAGGGACCAGTGCTGGGCCCAGTCCTGTTCAATATCTTTACTGATGATCCGGATCAGGGAATTGAGTAAGTTTGCAGATAGCACCAAGTTAGGAGCAGGTGTGGATCTGGTGGAAGGTAGAAGAACTCTGCAGAGGGACCTGTACAAGCTGGATGGGTGGGTAGAGGCCAATGGGATGAGATTTAGCTAAATGCAAGGTTCTGCACTTTGGCCACAACAACTCCAAGTAGTGCTACAGGCTGGGGACAGAGTGGCTGGAGAGCAGTCTGGCAGGTAGGGACCTGGGCATACTGGTTGAGAGCATCTGAACATGAGCCAGTAGTGTGCCCAGGTGGGCAGGAGAGCCAATGGCATCCTGGCCTGGATCAGGAACAGTGTGGCCAGCAGGAGCAGGGAGGTTATTCTTCCCCTGTACTCAGCACTGGTCAGGCCACATCCTGAATACTGTGTCCTGTTCTGGGCCCCTCAATTCAAGAGAGATATTGAGGTACTGGAATGTGTCCAGAGAAGGGCATCAAAGCTGGTGAGGGGCCTGGAGCACAGCCCTGTGAGTAGAGGCTGAGGGAGCTGGGGGTGTGCAGCCTGGAAAAGAGAAGGCTCAGGGCAGACCTCACTGCTGTCTACAACTAGCTGAAAGGAGGTTATAGCCAGGTGAGGTTGCTCTCTTCTGCCAGGCAATCAGCAACAGAAGGAGGGGACACAGTCTCAAGTTGTACCAGGGAGGTCTAGGTTGGATACTAGGAGGAAGTTCTTGACAGAGAGAGTCTGTCTGTCTGGCCTGGGGAGGTGGTAGAGTCGTCATTCCTGGAGGTGTTCAAGACAAAACTGGATGGGGCACTTAGTGCCATGGTCTAGTTGATTGGCTAGGGCTGGGTGATAGGTTGGACTGGGTGAAAGGTTGGACTGGAAGATAGGTTGAACTGGATGATCTTGGAGGTCTCTTCCAACGTGTTTGATTCTATGATTTTATCTTGCAAATACAGGCAAAAGAATGACTTCTTAGCTCTTCTGAATTCGTAACATATTTGTGGGAAATGTTTGTGAATGCTGTCAATTACTTTTAATTTACAAGTACTTCTCAGATGAAATGTCTTGCTTTCTTAAATAATATATAGTATCATGTGTAAATTTTGATACAGTTATGGGGGTTTATTACCAACAGAGAAAACAATGAAGAACAAACCTTTCAAATCACAAGCATGAAAACTTGAACTTCTACAACATACAAAGTACAGCTGCGATTTTTTTTCTTCTAGTAGCTGCTTCTGGGAATTCCTAATCTTAGGCCTTCAGTGTTAAAAGCAACCTGCCTCTTATCATAAAGGGAACAAAGGTAACTTATCATAAAGGGAACAAAACTACATCAAACACTGAGTGAAGAGGATTCTTCCTCCACACCACTTCAGGACGTCGTGCTCTCCAGGTCTACACCTTCAAGAAGCTCAGACAGAACATACACAGACAGACCTTTCTGCAGCCATGGAAATGGATGTTTTAGGAAAGTATTCCGTAAAACAATACTTAACTAAAGAAAAACTGACTGTGGATATCTGGTTTAGGTAATCAGCTGTGAACTCTGGATCCTAAAGACTCATTTGCAGGTGTGACCCACCTTCTTCTATTCAGCATGAACTGTGGGAGTATCTATAAAAATTAGGCCATCAGTGATTAAAATTCCACAAAATAAGTAAATCTGAGCTCACAAATAATTAAATTTCATCAGCCCCTGAATATGAAAAAAAATCCCTTTAGATATTTTCACGGAGTTCTTAGGAATATTCAAATTAAATATGTAGGAAATAGGAAAATATTAAAACTTTATTAACACGAATTCCCACGCCAAACAAACACACACCCCTAAACAGTGAACTATTTACAATTTACCAAAGTCCAAGTACTCAGTCAGGAATCATTTACACAAAAGACATGAAGGAAATATTTTAAAGTAATTTAGGGAAGGAATGAAGAGGTGCAAATATCCAAATCTTACATACAGGCCAGATCGGAAGGTGAGGAGCGGCAAGGGCCGTTGCCAGCCACAAAATGAACTCCCTTTTGCCCTGGGCAGGGCTCTTGGCGGGAAAACCAGAGACTCCAATTGATTCAGTAGCTGGGTTTACTCACTGATCAGGAGGGCCACGAAGATGATCAGAGGGCTGGAGCAACTCTCCTGTGAGGACAGGCTACAAGAGTTGGGGCTCTGCAGCCTGGAGAAGAGAAGGCTTCCAGGAAACCTTAGAGTAGCCTTCCAATATCTGAAGGGGGCCTACAGGAAGGCTGGGGAGAGACTATTTACAAGGTCTTGCAATGACAGGACTAGGGGAAATGGGTTTAAGCTGGTAGAGGGAAGATTTAGAGTAGATGTTAGGAGGAAGTTCTTTACAGTGAGGGTGGTGAGACACTCGAACAGGTCGCCCAGGGAGGTTGTGGCTGCTCCCTCCCTGGAGGTGTTCAAGGCCAGGTTGGATGAGGCCTTGAGTGAGCTGTGCTAGTGGGAGGTGTCCCTGCCTATGGCAGGGGGTTGGAACTAGATGATCCTTGAGGTCCTTTCCAACCTTACCATTCTATGATTCTATGATCAGAGCTGAAGTAATAAACGAGGAAGCTACAATTCCAATTTATGCTTTTGATGCAATCACGAGGCAGAGAGGGTAGCAGAGCCTGAGCATGCTGTTGGAAACGTAAACTGAAGGAAGAAGGGGAGAGGGGGAGCCACGTGTCCTCGGGTGGCTTCTCTGCCCGCGGAGGAAAGTAGAGCCCCGAAGGCAGAGAGGGTGCGGCCCTCCCAGAGCAGACCCACGTCACGCCTTGAGGCGAAACCGACCACTGGCAAGAGGGAGAAATTCGAAGCCTAGCCAATCAAACAGGGGACCCGCATTGCAAATACGCCTGGGTCTATTTTGCCCCAGCAGGACAGGAGTAACTGGATTCTGTGCTGCACTACAGAGCAGACTCAGTGAACAACTGCCAGTGCTCCAGCCAGCGCCTGCTTTGCTGTGAGCAGCTAAAGCCTCAGCATCATCAGCCCCCATCAGCTCATCTTGCTTTTTCCCAGCCAGACATACCTGTAGCTGTCTAAAGAGTTTTCCAGTAACAAATCCTGACTCCAAGTATTAGTTGTTTAAAAATGTACACATTTTCACAGCCATTAACAAGCAACTTATCCAAAGGATTGCTACCCTACTGAGTGGGAAACCTTTCCAGACGGACATTGTGATCTCAGATGGCTTTGTGCACTTGATGGAGCACTGGAACAGGTTGCCCAGAGAGGTTGTGGACTCTACTTCTCTGGAGGCTTTCCAAACCCACCTGGATGTGTTCCTGTGCAACCTGCTCTTGATGACCTTGCTTTAGCAAGGGGCTGGACTAAACAATCTCTAAAGCCTCTTCCAGCCTTTATCATTCTGTGGAAACCTCTTTGCAGGGTTTTCAGCAGCATGGCTGATGCTTGGTATTAGCTTGCCAATTGGTGGGCTATAATAAAGACAATGAGAATTAACATTACTTAAAGAAGATAAACTGATCACATAATCCCTACTTATATTTAATCAGAAGCTTGTTAATAGTCATTAGTAAAAACCCTGGGATTACTGGCTGGAAAATACTTGGGGATTTTGGTAACTGTGGCAACCTTGAGCCAGTACTAGCAAATTATTATTAGCACCATCCACAGTGGGTTTGCCACATGACTGTAATTTCTCCAACTGAATAAAGATGACCAAAGCAAGCAATGGCACTATGGGTATCTTGTTGTTAAAGCAGACCACACTAGAAATGAACTGTAGCAGTGGAAAACTAAGGAGCCAATACCACCCAGCCACTCTGGCTCATCATCCCTAGAAGAGAAAAATGTGGCAACTCAGGAAGTGGAAGGGACATTATACATTTGGATCAAAGTTTGTTAACTCCAGTGTACTCTTGTGATTCCTATGCCAAAACATGCTGGTGATGACAATTTCAAATGCCAACAGATCTAACATCTTATTTTAACCCCATATCTAGTCNTCCTACCAATATCTAGTCAGTCTGATGCAACCTTGGGTACAACTGCAGTGCTAGCTGTGATCCACGTTTATCTACAGACCTCTCACTATTGCTAAAACATTCTCAGTCTTTTTCTTTGCCCTCCCAACAGACTTATTCCAGTTTTTGACAATACTATTTGAGTTACAGAAAGAAGGTCTAACTGCTTCCAAGCTTGACAGATACCACTGCTGATGGTTAGAGGACCAGTTAGGTAAGTTCCCAAAGGAGGACCTGCACAATCCACACAGTTATATCAGTCTGCTTAAGAAATCAGGCGAGCAAAACTTGCCTTTTTAGAAACTACATTGTTTGTGCTTGAGGAGTCTAGGAGGGAACCTTGGCTGAGAAAGCTGAATAGNAGGACAAGGGGCAATGGGTTTAAACTGGCAGAGGGAAGATTTAGAGTAGATGTTAGGAGGAAGTTCTTTACAGTGAGGGTGGTGAGACACTCGAACAGGTCGCCCAGGGAGGTTGTGGCTGCTCCCTCCCTGGAGGTGTTCAAGGCCAGGTTGGATGAGGCCTTGAGTGAGCTGTGCTAGTGGGAGGTGTCCCTGCCTATGGCAGGGGGTTGGAACTAGATGATCCTTGAGGTCCTTTCCAACCTTACCATTCTATGATTCTATGATCAGAGCTGAAGTAATAAACGAGGAAGCTACAATTCCAATTTATGCTTTTGATGCAATCACGAGGCAGAGAGGGTAGCAGAGCCTGAGCATGCTGTTGGAAACGTAAACTGAAGGAAGAAGGGGAGAGGGGGAGCCACGTGTCCTCGGGTGGCTTCTCTGCCCGCGGAGGAAAGTAGAGCCCCGAAGGCAGAGAGGGTGCGGCCCTCCCAGAGCAGACCCACGTCACGCCTTGAGGCGAAACCGACCACTGGCAAGAGGGAGAAATTCGAAGCCTAGCCAATCAAACAGGGGACCCGCATTGCAAATACGCCTGGGTCTATTTTGCCCCAGCAGGACAGGAGTAACTGGATTCTGTGCTGCACTACAGAGCAGACTCAGTGAACAACTGCCAGTGCTCCAGCCAGCGCCTGCTTTGCTGTGAGCAGCTAAAGCCTCAGCATCATCAGCCCCCATCAGCTCATCTTGCTTTTTCCCAGCCAGACATACCTGTAGCTGTCTAAAGAGTTTTCCAGTAACAAATCCTGACTCCAAGTATTAGTTGTTTAAAAATGTACACATTTTCACAGCCATTAACAAGCAACTTATCCAAAGGATTGCTACCCTACTGAGTGGGAAACCTTTCCAGACGGACATTGTGATCTCAGATGGCTTTGTGCACTTGATGGAGCACTGGAACAGGTTGCCCAGAGAGGTTGTGGACTCTACTTCTCTGGAGGCTTTCCAAACCCACCTGGATGTGTTCCTGTGCAACCTGCTCTTGATGACCTTGCTTTAGCAAGGGGCTGGACTAAACAATCTCTAAAGCCTCTTCCAGCCTTTATCATTCTGTGGAAACCTCTTTGCAGGGTTTTCAGCAGCATGGCTGATGCTTGGTATTAGCTTGCCAATTGGTGGGCTATAATAAAGACAATGAGAATTAACATTACTTAAAGAAGATAAACTGATCACATAATCCCTACTTATATTTAATCAGAAGCTTGTTAATAGTCATTAGTAAAAACCCTGGGATTACTGGCTGGAAAATACTTGGGGATTTTGGTAACTGTGGCAACCTTGAGCCAGTACTAGCAAATTATTATTAGCACCATCCACAGTGGGTTTGCCACATGACTGTAATTTCTCCAACTGAATAAAGATGACCAAAGCAAGCAATGGCACTATGGGTATCTTGTTGTTAAAGCAGACCACACTAGAAATGAACTGTAGCAGTGGAAAACTAAGGAGCCAATACCACCCAGCCACTCTGGCTCATCATCCCTAGAAGAGAAAAATGTGGCAACTCAGGAAGTGGAAGGGACATTATACATTTGGATCAAAGTTTGTTAACTCCAGTGTACTCTTGTGATTCCTATGCCAAAACATGCTGGTGATGACAATTTCAAATGCCAACAGATCTAACATCTTATTTTAACTCCTACCAATATCTAGTCAGTCTGATGCAACCTTGGGTACAACTGCAGTGCTAGCTGTGATCCACGTTTATCTACAGACCTCTCACTATTGCTAAAACATTCTCAGTCTTTTTCTTTGCCCTCCCAACAGACTTATTCCAGTTTTTGACAATACTATTTGAGTTACAGAAAGAAGGTCTAACTGCTTCCAAGCTTGACAGATACCACTGCTGATGGTTAGAGGACCAGTTAGGTAAGTTCCCAAAGGAGGACCTGCACAATCCACACAGTTATATCAGTCTGCTTAAGAAATCAGGCGAGCAAAACTTGCCTTTTTAGAAACTACATTGTTTGTGCTTGAGGAGTCTAGGAGGGAACCTTGGCTGAGAAAGCTGAATAGATTTTTATATCATAAACACTGCTGTGAATTTCAAGTCAGTTAAAGAAGTGGGAGAGCAGATCCCAGATTCTGTTACAGTTCAGGCAAAGTATGGTCTTGCACTGTGACACCAAATGCAGTCACAGGAGATGTGATCAACACGGAGCTAGAGAGAGCCAAAGTTTCACTGAGGATGGCTCCTGATCCAAGGAGACATAACTAAGTTGCCCAGCTGAACAGATGTCCAAAACCAGTGAAGGTCAAAGGGCTACCACTCCCAAAGATTAATCTGTGTAGTCTACTACCATGGTTCAATGCATTTCCTATCGAGTCTTTCCTACTTCACCTACTTTATCTTTGGGCCCATAATGGGCCTCATTTACAAAGTGATACTACTGCACCTGTACCTCAGCAGCAACTTTGAGCCTTCTGAAAAAAAATCGAGTCTTAAAACTTTTCCATTTTTCATCATTTAACTTCAGAAAACCTTTGAATTTCCAACGAAGCAAAGAGGGTGGTTTTTTTTTCTAAATCCCTGTCTTGTAACATAGCAACCACAACCAAAATGAAAGATTGAAGACATAATCATAATTCTGAAAACTCTATCTACTCCCAGGGAACATAAAAGCTACATATCATGGATGAAAATGATATAATACATTGTTTTAAAACTGATGACTCAGTGACAGTTACATAACAAACAAGTGCTCAATATCTTTCCAATTTATAGTAACCTCTTGGTCTCTTTAGTCTACTCTTAGCACTTCCACAAGTTTTATACCTGTATATACCCATTCACTTTAATTGAACTATCCCAAATTTATAACACAATAAAAGAAAGTGGAATCATCTCCTATGTATTTAAGCTTTTTAAGCACTTCATCTGATTCCTTCGGAACAAATAACCAAAACTGTAAAAACAAAGCACAAGGCTCTGGAGTCCCACAAGCATTTAAAGTGGCTTGCTTTCCTGCATTCAAACTATTGATTAAGTAAGTTATTGTAAACTTCAGCCATTAAATTAGAAGGCCTTCCCATTTAACAGCAAATTTACACTAATTGCTGTGTACTTCTGATGGGACCTTTAACTAGTAGCATTGCCAAGGACATTGAAGTAATACTTCACGGAGCAGTTTTGAAGCTGGAGGTCTGGTTTTTTTTCCCTTTGGATCCCTTTTAGGTGGCTAGAAAGTAACTGACTCTCTCAGTGAAGAACTTTCTCCTCACCTCAAGCCTAAACTTCTCCTGGCATAGCTTGAGACTGTGTCCTCTTGTTCTGGTGCTGCTTGCCTGAGAGGAGAAAGCAACCTCCTCCTGGCTACAACCACCCTTCAGGTAGCAAGAAGGTCTCCCCTGAGCCTCCTCTTCTCCAGGCTAAACAATCTCAGCTCCCTCAGCCTCTCTTCATAGGGCTTGCGCTCGAGGCCTCTCACCAGCCTCGTTGCCCTTCTCTGGACACGTTCAAGTACCTCAATGTCCTTCTTAAATTGAGGGCCCCAGAACTGGACACAGTACTCAAGGTGTAAACTCCCTTCTGCTCAGAGTCTTGCTCTCTTTCTGATCTTTGTTCTCACTCATTTTCTTTGCTGTGCCTAGAGCACACTTTGGAAAATTCTTGACCTAAGAATAAAGCTAAAAGGAAAAGTTAGTTGTCTTCAAATCAATGAAAAAAATAGCAAAGAGCAGATTTTCAGGATTTAGGAAAGTAAATAGGACTCTCATCCTAAAAGATTTTAAGACTAATCTGATTAGGCAAGCACAAGGCAGAGAGAAAGAATGAATGGTTTATGTTGAGAATAGACAAATGAAGGAGAGAACCTTTTGCTCTTGCTACTGAATCTTCTTAAATTCATCATCTTCTTATAACGAGAAGAAAGAAAAGATAACTGTTTGGTAAGCCTCAGCAAAACCACAAATGAGGTGGCGTATACTTAAAGGAGAAGAAAAGCATAATCTTTATGAGTATTGCACTGCAAAGAGAACATGCTCAAAAAAAGGAGAATGGGGGCATCACGGAATTATTATGTTATTTTATACAGATTAACATTGCATCCATTTGAGGCTGAAAGCAACTGAAATACTTCCAGCATCTTGATCACCAATTTCCAAAGACCAACACCAAATCACCAGGCTGTAAACTGTAACATGGACTGGGAACATCCCTTAGCAACTGCTGACACTTAAATAACAGACTTTAAAGTGTTTGACCTCTGTGCATTAATCCAAAATTCTGACCTCCACAGCCTTATAACCAGTAGACCCATACCACATACAGTTTTTCATTCCTGCTTGTTTCTGCCGTACTGAATGGCCAAATCAAAGTCTACTAATCAGGTGCTACCATGAAATTCTCCTCAACAGTGCAACAGTAAGAAGGTCATGGCCTACCACCTGCACTCTCAGATATCACATCCCTAGAAATAGCAAATAACTAAATAACAGAGGTTCAGGGGTTGGGGTTATTTTGCAATATTTTTAGTTAAGCAGCTCTATAAACTTGAGAGTCTAATGTTATTTTTCTGGGCGAGCTCATTAGGCAGTTTATCCTATTTCACATGGATACTTCACTGGAGGCGTTGCCTGAAGGACTGAAGGTGTGCAGGTATGGCATGATGAGGAAGCTTTAAGAGTTCAAAGGCTGATGGAAACCTGAGCATAGTAGCAATATATTAAAAAACCAAGATGTTTAATTCAACAGCAAGAGTGGTACCCCCAGAAAATTATCAGTGTTAGGCAGGTTCTCAACTTTTTGGGCTCTCCTTGTTCCACACCAAACCCCTACAACCATTTGCACTTTAATACAGTGCAATGTCAAAAAGTAGGAAGCGAGAAACTAGGGACAGATCCGTGTCTGTTCACTGCCTGATGAACTGCCCCAATCAGGTGTCACTTTCTCCCCCGCTCCTATACAAAATCAGCGAGACAATGTGTTAATCTGTTGTCTTTGAAATCGATGTGCTCTCTAAGAGTCTTTCCGTAGGATGTAATCAAGCAGCAGAATTTTCGGGGTTTTATTCCTCCTCTTCTCTGCTGGCAGGGTGCATGAAAATGATCAGCATTTGATTTTGAATGAACCCAATGATACAGAGACACCACTTTCACAGGTTACACCTTCCTAAGAAATGTATCTTGCAAAGGCTTTATCGAAGGTTTTGGCAGAATCCGGCAAAGCCCCAGAAACTCATGACTCGAGCACTGAATAGACCTCCTATTAAATGCACTGATTCAGACAGAGAGATTTGTCTGCATGCATACCAAATTTTATCAATCTTGAAGCATTTCACAATCAATCTCAGAACACATCACATGAAAAATTAAGCAATGCTTTATTTTCTGTGCAAAGCAAAGTAGCGGTTGCCTGTGCTAGCCTGGCCAAGCGTAACAGCATGGATTTGTAGACCAGAAAGGCGAGATTCTCACCTTCTGATAGAACACCCAAGCAAGCACTCAGGGTCAGCAAAGTTTCCCAGTTCAGGAAGTACCCAGAGGGAAGTTGACTAATGTCCAAGCCATTGTCTCTGATCAGTTCCCATCTTCCTCAAGGAGTACTGGGATTTTTTAACTTTTTTTTTTTATAGGGAGATGAAGGGGAATCATTAAATCTTATGTAAAAATTACAATTTCAAAGTCAATAAAAACAGAGCCGTGGAGACCTGCCCAGTCTCTGTGCAGCTAAGGAAATTCTCCAAAACAGCAATCAGTATGAAAGGCAGAGTTTCTGCTCTCAACTTAGAAAAGATGAAAATATAAACTCTAGTGGGTGTAATTTAAATTGATTGCTGTACATAAGTGTAATTATTGTAATGGCAACAATGGTAATAGCAACAATTAGAAGAATATTACTAACAATAGATGACAGCACTAATCATAGTTAACAATGATCATTCAATGATCTTTTAGGCTCAGGGGCGGAAGCAACACACACCACTTCTTTGTGCACAAACACTGAGCCAAGAAGGTTTACTTTGCACAAGACAGCCAAACAGGGACTTCTCTGCTTCCAAAACCTGGGCTAAAAACACTCACTATACCTGGGGCAAGGTTGCAGCAGCTCCTTCCCTCCTCTGTTGCACGCTTCCCTCTCCTCCAGGTCCGGGCATTGCTTCCCGGTGCCCACCGCCACGCTCCGCACACCACGGCGTCGGCTCCGGAAGCCTGGGGCCAGCTCTCCCCAGCTGCAAGTCCGTGAGCAGGGGCTCCATGCAGACCACTCAGATGTTTCGCAGTCTTTAGCAATGACACAAGACTTGAAGGTCAAAGGGACAGGATCTTGCACACAGAGGCTGAGATAAGAACACAGTAAAAACAGTTGAGAAGGTCTTGCTTAACAAATGCCCTTTTTTGCAACCCAATCCCCCTAGATATTTCACCCTAAGTCTGGCCTCTGACTAGAAGAAATGCATGGTCATTTGGGGTAAATGAGAAGGTCTGCATCAACACTGGTACAACAAAGGTAAGAGGAGCTGTGTTGCAGTGCACGTAAGGCATTTCCAGGGAGCTCTGGTTGCAGTCTTGGATCCCAAGTAGTTTGCAAATAACTTACTTCATTTATCTGAAGTTAAAACAGATACAAAGGTACTGTGTTTGCTTCTGTGCAGTTAGAATTTCACAGCTTATACAGGACAGAAAATAAAAACCATACCCAAGAGAAATACTACCACCACTAACTATCCCCATCACCTCACAGGCAGAACAAGCTGTCCACTGTCCATCTATCTGCCCAGGTGCCAGTATGCACTGCTGAGCGACTCTCCTTTTTTCTTTTTTTTAATAATTAGTCACACACCAATAAGAAAAGTGTTAGTTCTGTGAAGCTGTTATCAAATGCTGTCAAACAAGGTCAGGATTTCAAACCTGACAAACCACCAGAGACCCAGGAATGCTGCAACTGTGCCTGTATTTGGGACTCAGTTACTCCTCCTGACATGGGGACACGATCCCCACTCATTCTGTAACACATCAAGACATCACACAAGGCCCAACACAATGCAAAACAAATTTTATGAGCTGACAGCCACCAAGGTTTGGTATTAGGACACAAAATCTCAGAATAATACTTTTAAGAGTACTAAAGTTAAATAAACCTCTTCACAATATAGAAAAGTATGGCAAATGTAGCAAACTGGGTTGACAGCTGGCTGTGATGATGTGATAGGTCTTCTCCAACCTTAATGATTCTGATTCTATAAATACTTCTGGAAGAAGACACATCTCCAGACTAAGGCTACAACCTTTCCTCACTCCACTGTTTCTGTATCAGCCAGGTGATGTCTCTCCAGCCCAGCAAGTGCTGGGAAAGACTCCACAGAGCTTCTGCTTCATCTTGCCCCATCCAGAAATCAGCCATCCAAAAGTCATCGCTCCCAATACGGCAGAAAAACCTTTCTTGTCTCTCAAAAACATTAGGCAGCTGAGGTAACAGAGCTGGAAAGGATATACCAAAAAAGGACTAAGGTACATTATGAGCAGAGACATCACTGGAGCACCACAAACGAGACTGGGAGGTGGGGGGGGGAAGAAACCCAGAAAAAAATGAAGTCAGCAGGAGATAAGGAAGTGAGTTTTTCTGACTTCTGACTAGTATTATATGGACAATGAAAATCGGCCTCCAAAATTATGACCATACATGAAATCAGTGTGAACTCTCTCTAAATTTTTCTTCCCCAGTCTCCAGTTGCTCACAGTCAGGCTTTTGCCAACTCTAAGGAGCAAATACAGGTAAATTTAAAAAGGTGTGAAATGTAGAGCTGCTGCCAGGGAAACAGCCATTACCTCACTTGGTATTACTTATAGCACAGTTTGACTAACCTTACTTTCTGTAAAGAAAATAGACTGGGGCAATCATTCCAGGATTGCAGGGCAGTTTTGTAGGGGTAGCAGAGAAGATTCACTTAGTTTTCCAGTCTAGAAATTGGTTCTATTTTCACAGAGGTCTGTAGAAATACTCCTACTGATACCCGATCAACTTTGACTAGACCCTCAACTACCAGTAAAACACAGCATTTACTGTCTTGAATTTGTACTTCCAACTCAAAAGAAAAAAAAAATATATATTAACAACTTTTTGTATTAATTTCTTCACTGAGAATCTTAGAGGTGCTGCAAGGCTTATTTTCATAACTTCATAAAGTAGAAAGTGCCTGTGATATAGCCCCCTTAAAATGATACTAACCTTGCTTACAACTCAGAAAGACGTCTCGTTCCTCTATTATGTGTCAAATACAACTGATTGCAAAGCTGCCTCTGGTACCAAACTTCAACAGCATTGACCCAAGGACCAAAAAGTTATAATCTTTATATCTGCACATACTGGCCCAGAAATTTTGAGTCTTGTTTGGATCATAAAGCTAGGTGGAGTTACATCAATGAGAACTTTATTTCTCTTCTAATGATTTTCAGCAGTTATTAGGTAAGTCACTGTGCCACCATGTTCACAGGAACTCCTGATTTAGAGTAGATAAAATAATAGCATATATAAATTACTGTCCTGATTGATGGTACTAAAAAACTTGAGCTTATCTGAGAACACATGGCATGGAAGGTAACCAACTTCGCATTTTAAAGAGTGATCAAAAACTTCTTATTCAGAGACCTGTATGAAAACCCGAGTCCATTTTTGGGCTTGCACCATTACAAAGGAGATTTAAGTCTTACTTGATCTTTACTGAAATATCAAACAAAACAAAGGCTTTAAAAATCTGCTTTGGGGTCTTTAAAATGAATGTTGCTAGTCCTAATTCTTAGCAAGGCAATACCTACAATATCTCTCCTAATGGATTCAGATCTATGCCGACACTCCAGCTGCAGAAGACATCTCTGCCTAGTAATCATCTTTGCTATTTGCAAGAGTCTTTGAAGTGTGTATGTAAAGGCTGAATAGCTGCTGCTTTCCCTGAGAATCCTTCCACCCATCCGACTATAAAAGGCTAAAGAGATAACTTCATTGACCTTAAGGTGAACAAGCTGTGGAGCTGGCAATTTCCATGCTTCTGCTCCAGCCGATGTTTCTGAGGGAGAATTACACCCAACTGCCTAACACAAAGCAAATCTAATTAACTTGTACCTACTCACTCAGAGCCTCAAAGTCAAATTAATTGTGACACTGAGCAACACAAAGACAAATGTAAAAACACATTTTTGCATGAAATTCAGACACAGTCTTTCATGTCACAGACATACTCAGGACTATCTAACACAAAAAGCCCAGAGATGCAAGACATTTGCTTGTCTGAGGCTGCAAACCAGATGTGTATTTGCACAGCTATGGCTCTATCTGAACTGCCAGGCAGAGGAAAAGAGGTCTTGGGGACAGGAGATATGACATAAGCCCTGGTTTTAAGTTAACTTTCCACGTACTAATGGTTGAGGTTAGATCTTTCTCTTGGGAACCAATCTGGTAACTGTGATATAGTAGGGTACTTATGTGATTGATGCTTTTGTCTGTGTTACATGCTTGGATTGATACTGCAAAGCCACAGGAATCGTTCCGCAGCCTACATTACATTGCCTGTGGTATAAGATGGATCCGTTACTTAGCAGAAGCAGCAGCATGAAGCCTAACTCACTCAAGTGGCAGAGAGCTCTCTTAGTCTTGTGTACTGAAGGGGAATAAACCAGATTTAAAAAGTACCACAAAACCAAAGGAAACCTATTCATGCTTCTTTTACACTTGCACAGTCACACAGTTATCACATTTACCACAAAACAGTAAGTGGAAACAGGTCTATCAACAAGAAAAAGGAGTGAGACTGTCCTGCAGCAGTTTGTTACCAAATCAGGTTGGGCACACCACAGGAATTATCTCTAGTTTCCTTTCCCAACTGTATCAGTGTATTCAGAATCAAAGGTGAATGCATTTCCTTACTTCAGAGGATGAGAGAGGTGGTTATTGTTGAACCTTCTATAACTGAAAGGATCATCTTCAAAATAATCTGTCATGTTAAGAAGCTATTGTCATGCCCATGCTGCTGGTATAGGAAGCAGTACTAGGAGGACAGGGTATTGCTTCAGCTGTCAGGCTCTCCCCTGAGAGAAAGCAGCTCAGAAAGGCTCCTGAGGAGAGCCAAGCCCGACCAGGGAATACAGCTTCAAATCCATGCACTGCAGAGCAAGAAAATCCTGAAGTGAGCTAAACTACACTGATAACAATACATGTTCTTTGCCCCCTTTTTTATCACTGTCACCTATTCTGTAACCAACAACCCAATCTCAGAGGCTGCTGGAATAACTTCCTGCTCTACTTGGCTGGTAATAGTAAACCTTAGTAAAAGGCACAGTCTTGCCATGTTCCTAACAGAATCTAAACATAATCTTTTTTTTTTTTTTTCTTTCTCTGTTTGCAACCATACTTTCAAAGATTCATAATGTATTTTATGGTCCTCAAGGGCCATTAGGGATACTGGTGAGACCATATATGCAATCTGTGCAGCAGAGGCTTCTTTGACAGGAGAAATACCATCCCTTCCTGCACCAGGATGGAAAGGAAGATAATGAATACTTGCCTACCATTCAACTGACCAAGGAGAAAGGGAACTGAAAGACCTATAACTGAAATAAACATAGACCTTTGGTGTCTAAGATGACTAAGGTTTAGTATCTCCAAAACTTAATGCAACAGATCTCCTATGTGAATTAAAAATAAATGCTTACATTTGTGCTACCTAGGCAGACACTGAAATCTTCAGGCTACAGAAGCAGCTGGTTTTCAGCATAATTTGAAAAAAGCCCAGATATTTTTGGACATTATTTCTAAAATGCTTCTTACTGAAATAAAATGAGAAAACCCAGTCACCATTCCTTTGTTTCATGTGCTTTTAATAAAAGCAAAGGAAATGAGAAACAAAACTTTCTAAAAGAGCACTGGAAAATAAAATCTCCTCCTTATCCAATAGCTCTGGGATTTGTTTTCAAGCCTGAGAACCGAGGCTTGATTCCTACATCTGCTGAGAGGAATGTGACCACACATTTCTTCCCGCAGATCAGAATCATGATCAAACAGTGTAGTATGGCACAGAGTTTCTACCTCCAGACTGCAAAATTTTGTATTCACACAAGAGAACAAGAGAATGTCAGCATAAGAAACTGCAAATAATTCTTTTTTTCCCTCAAAATGAACAACACCAGGGTGGTTAAGCACTCTCCACTAGGATAATGGAAATTCAAATTACAGAGGCAAACAAAAGAGTCAAATGCTGCTCTACCTCAGCCTGGACTGGATGGGTTATCCCTTGAGTGAGTTTGACCTGAATTTTCACTTACGAAGGCAAAGTAAACAGAAACACAAATCCAACTCTATTATATCATTGTTGCCATCTTACATGTTGAATGAAGAGTTTTAAGAATATGTACCTAAAACGACGCCTAATCCAAACAACAAAACCCTGTTTGCTCCTGACTAACTTCTCAGTATGCTTAGTGAGCTCTCACATTAGGTTACAAAATCAGGTTACATTTGTCTAGAATTTCAATGTCTAGCTATGGGCACTCATCTCACTGACTTACAATTTTTAAAAAAAATTTTTTAAATGAACACCAGTGCCTCTGTCTCACTGTTCAGTAGATTTTTACAACTGTGACAAGACAGAAACCCAAACAGAACAGAAGTCCTAGCCCTTTCATATTTTGCAACTTCCTCAGATACTCTGTTTTCCAATGCATGGAAATAAGGATGCATGCATGCACATAAGGAATTGGCTGGATGGTTCCATGCAGAGAGTAGTGATCAAGGGCACAATGTCCACCTGGAGACCAGTGACAAGTGGTATCCCTCAGGGGTCAGTGTTGGGACCACTGCTGTTTAACATCTTTGTCAGTGTCATGGACAAAGGAATCGGTGCACCCTCAGCAAGTTTGCAGATGACACCAAGCTGTGTGGCACAGCCAACTTGCTAGAGGGCAGAGATCCATCCAGAGGGACTTGGACAGGCTGGAGAGGTGGGCCCAGGCCAATCTCATGAGATTCAACAAGGCCAAGTGTAAGGTCCTACACCTGGGTAGGCAAAATCCCAAGCACAAATACAGGCTGGATGGTGAATGGCTGGAGAGTAGCCCTGAGGAAAAGGACCTTGGGGTCTGGGTTGATGAAAAGCTCAACATGAGCCTGCAGTGTGCACNAAGATGATCAGAGGGCTGGAGCAGCTCTCCTATGAGGACAGGCTGAGAGAGTTGGGGCTCTGCAGCCTGGAGAAGAGAAGGTTTCCAGGAGACCTTAGAGTAGCCTTCCAGTATCTGAAGGGGGCCTACAGGAAGGCTGGGGAGGGACTATTTACAAGGTCTTGCAATGCCAGGACAAGGGGCAATGGGTTTAAACTGGCAGAGGGAAGATTCAGAGTAGATGTTAGGAGGAAGTTCTTGGCAGTGAGGGTGGTGAGGCACTGGAACAGGTTGCCCAGGGAGGCTGTGGCTGCTCCCTCCCTGGAGGTGTTCAAGGCCAGGTTGGACGAGGCCTTGAGTAACCTGTACTAGTGGGAGGTGTCCCTGCCTATGGCAGGGGGTTGGAACTAGATGATCCTTGAGGTCCCTTCCAACCTTACCATTCTATGATTCTATGAAATTAGTATGTTTGAACTTGTAACTGGTTGTGAGATATAGTGCAAAACTATATCTTTTCTGAAACAGAATGAAATCTGAATTCTGTCTAAAATAGTATGGGGAAAAAATCCAGCTTTTTATAACAAAAAGCATCTTTAAAAGCTACAAATTAGATCCATAAAATAATTTTCTTTTTTGATGTTATTATTTTAATCCATATACTTTCTACACCAAAATTGTTTCTGAGCAGAAATGAACCCATCTCAAGGCCCTTTGACATTCTGCTGTTCATAGAGTTATGGAATGGTCCAGCATGGAAGGGACCTCTAAAGTTCTTCTAGTCAAACACCCACTGCAGATCAGGTTGCCCAGAGCCCTGTTGAACCTCACCTTGAATATCTTCAGGGAAGGGGCTCCAACCACCTCCCTGGGCAATCTGTTCCAGTGTTCTACCACTTTCATAGTAAAGAACTTGTTCCTAACGTCCAGTCTAAATCTGCTCTTCTCGTTTGAAGCTGTTGTCCTTTGTCCTATCATCACAGGTCTTTGTAACCAGTCTCTCTCAATCTTTCTTGTAGCCCCCTTCAGGTACTGGAAGGCTGCTATTAAGTCTCCCCTGAGCCTCCTTTTCTCTAGGCTCAACAACCCCAGCTCCCTCAGCCTGTCTCCTGATCATTTTTGTGGCCCTCCTCTGGACCCACTCCATCAGGTCCATGTCCTTCCTGTACTGAGGGCTCCAGACCTGGAGTTTCAAAACAGTTTGTGCCTCCCTTTCCTCTTCCTTTCTCCCTTTTCCTTATATTTTGACAAATGTAGAACCTCCACACTGAAAACCTATTTCATCAAAAACATTCCCCAGCTCTTTTTCCCTGATACATCGTGTCCAATCTTCTATATGCTTGTGCTCCTCTCCAAGTAATTCCTGTTCAGTTTTTACCTTTGAAATTGCTAGGATTTTTACTTGCACCTTAAACCCAGCACACACACACAGATCTTTGCAGGACCAATNGAACAAAACTTTAGGAAAATACCTACAGCAGAGAACTGCGCGGGGGGGGGGGGGGGGGGGGGGGGGGGGGGGGGGCAAAGTATTGTAGCACAAAGGATTTTTTCTACTCCCACCCACAGGCGGTTGAAGGATCCTTTTTGCAGGGTTCAACAGTGTAACTTAAACATCAATGAAACACTGAAAATCAGTATCAGGGAGCTGGCAATCCCATCACTTTCAAACTTGTTATTGAAGGGGTCAAAATTAATGCCCTGCCAGTAATTTGGCATTTGTAAGAAGGGAATGCATTCAGTTCTTTAGTCTTTAAAAACAGCTTGCACCCAAGCCCACCAACATTCAAATTTTGGGAAAAGCCTGCTGTTGCACGCCAAGGAGCATACCTGGTACCCTCTCCAACCACTAAGGGCAGCAGCTGCTGCTGCTCAACAGTGCTGGTCACTCCAAAGTCCTGAGATCGTACACACGGTAAATTAAACAAAACTGCTAACAAATTAGGCATCTTTGCCATTGGATTGCAAATGAGGAGACTGGATAAGCATACAGTCCCTCTCCTCATGTAGTCTTCGACCAGCTGGGGTGACTAGTTGACCACTCGTGTTATTTGTTCCACGTTCCTGCAAGAACCAGGCAGTAGCTGGAGGTAGAGATGAGGCAAAGCCCTGGCAGACCTGCAGCCTGGAGCCCACTGATAAAGCACATTCCAGGATATTCCTTCTCTCTTGCCTTAGTTTTACCAGAAATTTAATTTGTGTATCTCATTGGTACGTACTTGATGGTGTTAGTGGAAACAGGAACCCTTAGCCAGGAAAATGAAAAAAGCCCAAATAAGGGGTTTCTTTCCCACTTCACAGCAGATGCTTGGCTGCCTGCCAAACCTCGATACAGGGTTATGCAAATGCATTTACTCTTCTTTATCAATAGCCAAAACAGCATCCCTCTCATAAAGCAACATGACATCTGTATGACGGGGTCCATTTTTCAGAAGAATAGCAGCAAATGTGCTGCACAATAGAAGAAGAAGGACATTAGCAAGGGATGCTTAAGGGGAGTCACTGTCAGGGGTATTTGATGTCAGTGACACTCCAGCCCTGGAATCAAATGCAGACTGTATTTTAGCCTGGGTTTTTAGGTTTGGACTTCAGGTCCGAAAGGAAAAGTGTGCAACTATCTGGACACTGTAGCATGACCTTTTGTCCTCTAGTCAGCTTTCTTCTTGCATCTGGAGTAAGTAAAGGCTGGGTCAGGATCAGCTCTCTGCAACAAATCTGAGACACGGCCTCAGCAGAAAAAAGTCTGTCAGGAGGTAGCTCTACACTCCCCAGAAGTGGGCTAGATCAGCAAAAACCAGTAAAGAAGCAAGGAGGAAGACAGCTCAATCAGAGAGAGAGTCACTAAAACTAAACCTCTCAGTACCCTCTGCACTGTCATCCAGAAATTCAATGTGTAACTCATGCAGTAGCACAACAAAGATAAAACACTTATAGAAATGGCATCTTCCCTTCCCCTTTCTTACAGGGAACGTAACAGTGAGCATGTGAGGGCACAGAGAAGGAAATTTTAACAGTGAGGATCTCCCTCCCAGCGTCTCTGATAACAAATGAAATACAAGAGGCAGAAGAACGGCTAAGAAGTGTTAGCAGACATAAACCTACTGCTGATGGCACAGCAACATAAATCACAAGTGACTCCACTAAAGTCAAGCAGCTACATGAGCATAAAATCTGTATATTTAGAATCAGCATATATTTAGAGACGTGTAACAAAGTCAAGATGTTAGAAACTGCTCAGACAGTTCACAAACCTTGATTTTTTTTTTGCCAGCCAATAAAAAAAAAAAAAAAAAAGAAGAAAAAAAAATCTATACTTTGCTACAGGTGTAATAGGAGGGGGTAAGAAAAAGGCTAGAAGCTATATTTTCACCTCAGTATGTGTGAAAACTACTGCAGGCATTAGGAGGGGTAGAGAGTTGGATGTAAAATAACCCCTTCTCTATGCAATTTCAGTTTGTGCAAGTGCCAGGAGCTATAGATTACAGAGAAAAAGATTGATTTCTGCTAAATTCAGGAGTAGGATTTTTCAGGAGCTTCTAATATCCTTTTAAAAAAAGAACATGAGAATTTCTCCAGAAATCTTGACTTTCTTAGAACTCATCAATTTCTCAACCATCTATGCCTCCTGGCACCTGCCCAAATCCAAGCTGAAGTCAAATGCCAGAGCTTAAATAGCTTAAATTTAAATGTAACAAATGGAGAGGAGAAATCTTTCCATTAGTTGCTGCACGTTACTGCAACTTTTACATTTTGAATTACAACAAAGAAACCTACATAAACTGAGATAAATTGGTAGCTAAAACACAGGAGGATAAGAAAGAAAAGAAGTCAGGTATCTAGTGTCAGCATTCAAGAGTTACACCCAGATGGGAAGGTTCTCAGTAAGCAGGACAATCACAGGTTTGCTCACTGATTTCCAAGAAATACATCCCAGTAAATATGGACCAAACTTTTCAGAATTATTTTAACCAGTGTTGGCTTGTAAGAATGAAGGAGTTTAAGTTGGTGTAACTTTAGCCTCATCTGCCTAATACATGCAATACATGACTGAGGAAACCTCCCTCTCCCACAGCCAGGGCCCAGCAACAGTACAACATGAGAAATAATTCCATTTCCTCGACGATTCCTCAAAACAACAAGAAAAAAAAAAAAAAAGAGAATTATTAAAAACATAAAAATAATTAGTCACAAATCGTAGAAGAATGTGAAATATTCAGCATATGTTAGCTTTAAAAGAAAGGAATTAAATAAATAAATGCCATAAAGAAACCAGATAAAAATTTGCATTTAAAACTCTAGAACGGGAGTGTGTTTGCTGTGGTGTTGCCATGCAGAGCAAGTGCTCCATCAAACCAACCCACTGAGGATGAAATAAAAGCTGGAGCACCCTTACCTCAGTGCTGCGTTTTTTCCATCGCTCCTTACACACCTGACCTGCCTGGTTTGGTAACCGATCTCCACCTCCCTGGGACGGTGGTGGGCTTTATAGCCTTGAAGTACAGATGTGCTTCGCTCTCCAGAGTCCGAACCCAAATCCAGCATAGTTCTCCCCTCCAATTCGATGTCTTTAGGATGGGGTAGCCGGCATTCACCCCAGGACCCCACTCGGAGGCTGTAGGTGTGCTTCTCCTCCCCGAGAGGGCAGGCAGGAGTGCTGCAGGCTCTGGATTCAGTCAGATTTGGGCACGGGGCACCCCCATACAGAGGAGGAGCAATAACCGCCCTGGTCCGGTGCTGCAAGCTCTTGGCACAGCCTGTGCCACACTCGGACCAGCCAGAGAACTCGGACACGACACAGTCCCGCGGGCAGGGCACCAGGCAGGCTTGCTCGGCAGGCGGCTGCGGTGTGAAATATTCACAAATTTCATTGGCGACAACGGTCCTGTTCAGCTTCTGGAGGCAGCGGACGCTCCGGCGCTGCAGCCCGTGCTGGGCGGTGACACAAGCCCCAGCTTCCACCTCACTACCAGCAAAGGGGACAAGTCCGCACCTATCCCATCCCGAAACCTCCCACTCAAACAGCTCCAGGTGCCAGTCACAGACTTTAAAGCACCTCCTCTGGCTTTCAGGCTTGTCCTTCTGGTCACAGTTGGCGTGGAACGTTGTCCAGCCCTCCAGATGGGTGCACCAGACGGCCCGGCTCCGAACACCTCCTGAGCCGCAGTCACCTACGCACCGTCCCCAGTGACCTGCAAAAGAGAGGCAGGTGAGGAACGCCACGTGAAACGTCTGCTACTGATCTTCCCTGACTGCCCAGCAGCAGGGATGATCCTACTTTACTACATGGCATATCCAACCATGTAGTAAAATGCAAATAACTACCAGCTCGTCCCTAAAACTGGTTAAAAGCTTCCTAAAGGCTGCAAATCATTTCTCTCCCAGTGCTCTCCCATGATTGGACCACCTGGAGAAATTTACAGGGCGGGGGGAAAGTCCCATAACAACTCATATGAAATGGAGGCCAGCAGTAAAACGCATTCCAAAGCCTGAAGAAATATGAATATTTAAGTTTGCTTGTACAAATGAGCATTAAAATTATCATAAAGGAACAATAATCTACTAGGAAAAGAAAGTCAAGTTAGATAAGAGGAAAACAGTCTTAATAGAGCAATTAGTCAGTGGAATAAACTGCATTGGGAAGCTGAATCATCATCCATGGTGATAAAACGGTGAGGATAAATGCAATGAAAATAGAAGCATACTCTTCATAGGAGTCTGAAATGAAGGAACCGATTTAATATGGCCATGTATGTGCTATAGGACAGGTCCTGCAAGGTGCTGCATAGAGAGCAGTACCCTGACAGCAGTGCAGGCACCTCACATACAGAAACTTCTGAATTACCCTGGGATGGATACCCAGCAAGTATTTACACCTGCAGCATGTGGCACTGTTAGAAGTGGTAAAGCTAATCATTCAGGAAGACAAATTAAACAAAAATTAGACCAATGATGTAATTTTTCATTCTGGAGTGCAGGAACATGTATATGTAATCATACAAATTTTGTTTGAGGATTTGCAAGTGAATCACACTTAATCACACGAGGCTAAACAGAAATATTTTTCTGTGACAGTATTATTCAAGAAAAATCCACCAAGCAAAAGAAATAAAAGAAGAAATTAAATGTAAGGGCTATAAAGTACCAAAGTGCTTACAAATTGAAAAGAAAAGGTAGAGAAAAGCACTGGGGTTGAATCTTGATATATTAACAGGATTTTGATGATCATGTCTCAAGAGCATCTCATCTCGTTTCTATGCTTAAAAACTTTCCAATACCTCATAACAGAGACATTTCAGTTGGCAAGAATATTGCATTGAAAACACACCACTGCTACACCGTATTTTGTGTTCTTCCACAGCAGAAAATGAAGTCGCAATAAATACATCAATTTATATTAAGAAATGCTATCCCAGTCCTTTTTTTTTTTTTTAAACATTGATTTTAAAACTACCAGAATCAGTTATATGCTTATGCTCCAAAGCCAAACATGCACATAAAAACCAAAACCAGCCCCACAACGGCTGCAATTTTAATACCAGTTAATGGTGGTTTGCTTGATAAACCTAAACACATTGCTCTTTAATCATGAACAGAGATGTTAATCCTGCAGAACGTGGTGGAAGCCCCATCCCTGAAGGTCTTTAAGGCCAGGCTGGATTGGGCTCTGAGCAACCTGATGTAGTGTGAGGTGTCACTGCCCATGGCAGGAGGACTGGAACTAGATGATTCTCGAGATCTGTTTCCAGCCCTGACAATTCCATGACTCTAACCAGGGACCTGACATTGTGTAATTAAAAATAAGTAATTTATTTTTTTTTTAAATCTCTGGAAGTTTTTTTATTGTTAGAAAAGAGTGAAAAACAAACAGGAGTAAGATATTGATGAGCTGCTTCTGCAACACACTTCACACTCTTGCCATGTCCCTTCTGTGAGTGCTGCTCCTCCCACACCCCTCAGGCCAGGAACAAAACTTTACCCTTGATCTCACACTGTCTCTTCTACAGGACAGGCAAGAGGCAAGGGGGAAAAAAATGGGTGGAAAATTGGATTTCCTTGAATCCTTTGAGCTATGTGAAAAGTCTTTGTCCCTTTTGTAGCTTTATTTCACACCAAAATGTGTCAATGCAAGGTAAGGACTCAGTAGTGACACATACCTAGAATGGGAAAAAGCAGCCTGGAACTAGACCATGCTCTACAAGCTGTACTACATGACAGGCAGGTTTTCAACAGAATCCAATGTGCTTAAAAACTGAATATAAAAACACCACAAATAAGCTTTTGAAGTTCAGAGGTCCATTGACAATTTAAAGGCTTATCCTTGATACTTCACCTTGATTTAAAAGACCATTCCTATGTAAATGCCAACAAGATTCAAAGTCAGACAGTAGATACAGTCATCTTACTAAAAATAATAGTCAAAATTCAAACATCAAGCACTGGGTGGCTTTTTATTAAGAGAACAAAGTAAGTAGCATAAAGACTAAGCACTGCAAGGCAACTGAATCATGAGTTTATTCCAGCATCTATTTTTCTGAAGCAATTCAGCAAAGGCAGTTAAATTTTCTGAGATGTAGAAACTTCAGTAGAGGAAAAGTTTAGCTTTCAGCAGTCAGTTTTAAAAGCAAGAATTCAACAGCAATATTGTTTCACTTCAGTGTAGAGCACAGCAATATTTTACTGGCCTCAAAACACATTAAAGCAATTAAGGATTTACTAATTTCTTAGAAGAGCAAATAGCATTTAAAATAGCATAAATAGGACTGGACAGATTACACCCACAAAACCTACCACCACTCTTTCACTACTGAACAGAACTCTTCTCATTAGCACTTTTTACACATTTCTGGGTGTTGCTCATCAACTACTCAGTGTGATAGATGCAGATTTACCAGTTCTTCCATTAACAGGGTAGAAAGAGACACTGTAGAAGGCAAGATAATAAGTAAGTGGCCATTATTTAATGTCAGATGTGAATTTAGAATGAAAAATTNAAAAAAAAGAGGTAGCAAGGCCTCATAAAGTAATTACACTATCATTAGACACATCACAGTTTGTAATTACTTTCTGGCAAACACACTAAAAATGTAGCCTGCTCTTGGCATACCCAAAAAAGAAAAATGAGAATAATGTTAAAAATCAGATGCCAATCTCATTGCTGTGGATTTATATTTTTTTCCACTTCGTGATGATCTCTACAGGATGCTGCAGTAAACTTATCCATGGTGTTTCTTTCCTTAGTTGAATATTCTATTCAGTAGTCCAGCAGAGAAGGATGTAAATACTTTCTAGTCAATAGTTTGTTTGGTAATTAGAATTTAATTATTTTCAGCAGAATCACAATAAATTCATATTTTTTTTAAAGTAAATCTGAGTCAGTTAAAAGAAACATCTCAGCACAATGTGAATAATAACACCTACAATATAAAAAGCCCACTGAAATCTAGGTATCACAAGCCTGAACTTCAGAAAGATGCCTTACAACCCCCCAATCCAGAATGAGAGGCCATTGGTATTTGAAGCAGAAAACTAAACAACATGTAATGTACTTCACAGTGATCTCTATGTAAAGCACAAAACCAGGAACATAAAGTATAGATACCATCTATCTGCTAAGCACTGTAACCTAATCAGATGCTGCATGGATGTTTGATCTCATCACAGCGGGACACAGGCGGCAGGAGAGACTGTTGAAACAGGAAAGCTCCCAGCTGGGCATAAGGAAAAATCTCATCACTGTGAGGATAACCCTTAGAACAGGTTGTCCCAAGAGACAGCAGAATCTCATCCTTGGAGGTTTTCAAGATCTGACTGACAAAGCCCTGAGTGACATGTTGTGAATTCATTGTTGAACAACCTCTGAGTAAGAGGTTCAACCAGATGACCTCCAATGGTCCTTTCTTACCTGGATTACTCACGATGGAGCATGTAACTGAAAGCAAGCCTTGTCCACTAGAATGCCAAAAAAGAGTTTCACTGAAAAATACCAGGATCTGCAAAGTACTGAGGAATATGCAACAGAACAACAAAACCATTAGTCAATTAAACCAAAGAGACATCCAATCAAATCACTATTTCAGAAAAAAAAAGGCAAGCAAAACTTGCTCAATTTGTATAAAAATTGTAAGAGACAGTGAGATGCCTTTGCTTATAGTAAACAGAGATCCCACTGCCTCTTACAAGACATCCATAGCACCACAAGAAATAATGACATGAAAGGAACTAATAAATCCAGACAATCTAATAAAGAAAAACTACACCTTTTTCTGTTTGCCATCTTTTAGCAGCCAGAAAAAGTACTATGCTATCATCCCATACAGCTTCTCTAACCTCCTTAAAAGCACGCAGTAACTCAGCACTTGTAGTGTACTTGATTCATTGTGTGCTGCTTTGCTTTTCCTGCCTGCAAGACTTACCTACAACTATGCAATAATTACGTCTGAAAGGATACAGTGACAGCTGCTCTTTGACACGCAGGTCACACAAGCATAAGACTAGCAGACAATAATTACATATTACAGGCAAAACGAAAACCACCACTGAACATCAAACCTTAAACAGGAATCCCAGTAAGAGATGATTAATAAGTATGTTACTGCTTAACAAGAATTGCTACAATCATTACTGTAGCAATGTTTAATGTGACATTTAGCTTAATTGCAATCATTTTGCCATCTGAGAATTCACTCAACAATAAGCATCTTTCACAATTAGTCTGTAGCTGTGCACTCACTTGCAAACTTAGGACAAGCTCAGCAATCAGTTCAATAGAGTATTGTGTTAGTAATTTATTTCAAACAGGTAACAGATGTGTTTCCCATCACAACTGATACATAAAATAGAGATTGAAAAAATAATGCACCGTCTATAGAGCAGTCCTATTTTTGACACTTTTTAGCTTTCTCCTTCAGCTTAAGTATCAAATTTGGGAGCAGTTGTTCTAGATCTTAACAATTTATTTACAAACAGAATCTCCTAATTCTTGGACAAAGATTCCTAAATCTAATCCTAACAAAGACATATGACTTTATTAATGTCTGGCTGAGAAGTAACTCCACCAGACATGATCATAACCAGGAGATCACTGCAGTGTCCACTTTAATTGAATAACTTCTGCTTGAAATGTCGTACAACCACTTTGGATGTCATTCTAGCATCCTTTCATCAGAGCCTATTTATACAATATGGAAAGCTTCAGCTCATGCTGCAGTGTCTGGGATCAGATAATTGACTCAGACAAGATGTGAGCTTTATTCCTAGCAGCATTATAACCAATTAATCTTAACTGTCACTAACAGCTGCAAAAAAAAAAAAAAAAAGTTCCACTGACTTGGCTGCCTCTGAACGGGTTATTTTATGATAAGTTTTTATGAGATGTATGTAATTTTTATATCATTTTATGAGAATTATGATTTTTTTATGAGACTTGGACATCTTCATTATTATGAACCAAACAGCTGAAAACCACATACTTTCTCTCACCACTATGGTGGGGTTTTTTGGAACAGTGCAAAAACATTCAGTATTATGCCAAGAAAAATGTATCTAATGATTCAGACAGAGAGCTTACTATGATTATAACAGTATCACCAAGGTTGGAAGAGACCTCAAAGATCATCAAGTCCAACCCACTACCACAGACCTCAAGACTAGACCATGGCACCCAATGCCATGCCCAAATCCGCCTTGAACACCTCCAGGGACAGTGACTCCACCACCTCCCTGGGCAGCCCATTCCAGTAGCCAATGACTCTCTCAGTCAAGAACTTTCTCCTCACCTTCAGCCTAAACTTCCCCTGGCATAGCTTGAGACTGTGTCCTCTTGTTCTGGTGCTGGTTGCCTGAGAGAAGAAAGCAACCTCCTCCTGGCTACAACCACTCTTCAGGTAGTTGTAGACAGCAAGAAGGTCCCCCCTGAGCCTCCTCTTCTCCAGGCTAAACAATCCCAGCTCCTTCAGCCTCTCTTCACAGGGCTTGTGCTCGAGGCCTCTCACCAGCCTCATTGCCCTTCTCTGGACACGTTCAAGTACCTCAATGTCCTTCTTAAATTGAGGTGCCCAGAATTGGACACAGTATCATCACCTGCATTTCATACTCACTCCATACCACTGTACTCAGTCCAATGACATCTTTTCTTGCAGACTAAACAGACTAAAATCTTTGGGACCAGCTCCACATAGTGTCTAGGATACCAGGTCTGATAAGTTTAGGTGTTTTATATGACAAAGTAATATTAGTATAGATGTAGTTAGCATAAATGCCTGCTCCTCTGCTTTCTGGAAGAGCCCTCCAGTACACCTGCAGCTACTGCCACATCTCAGCCAAAATACAGCTTTCCTTCCTTGCTTGAACTTAACTGTCTCAATTATTTTGCTATCTATTAGTAACAGCAATTCAATAAAACACTTTCTACTATCATCTGTACAAAAGGGGCTATGCAAAAAAAAAGGCTATTGTACTACTTGCCATGGGTCACACAGGGCATATAAAATTCCTCTGGTTCCTGGGATTAATTTTAAACACCTGTAGCACTGTTTTAAACTTTCATGACCTACACAAATGAGTGATTCAGTAGCTTAGTTATTCATCTTATTTTGGATCTGAATAAAAGTGAAGTTTAGTGACTTACAGTCATGCAGCCGTTAGTCCCAATTTTACATTTCAGGTTTTTCCCTTATTATCCACAAATGCTAACACTCCAGACACACTCCAGCAAGAAAGACATTCTGCAGCAAAATGTAATGAACACTGCTGTTTATGAAAATTCAGTGATTTACTAATCCCTTGGCACTTGAGGGCAGGACTTCTCAATATTATGCACTAATGTAAACTGCATTAGCTGAGCTACTCAATCATGTGCCCACACCCCGGAGACAGCCCAGGGAAAAAAAAAATTTTTTTTTCAACTTTTGGTTTAAAAAAAAAAAAAAAAAAAGCTACAACCCCTACATTCTAAAACATTTTATAATACTCATCTGACACATTTTGAAGGTTCATGAGAACAAATTTCTTACCTGGATAATAGCTGATATTAGGTGATGAGGCCACAATGTATATAAATGTATGTATAGAATAAAAACAAAGAGTACAAATAGACGTTATTTGCAGATTGCAACTATGAGTACTTTACTGTATGAGAGGTGAAAAACATCTCAGTTTTGGATCATAGATAGTTATAATCAAACCCTGACCTTTTCAAAATTCCAAACATCTATGAAAACCAATTCCTTTTCAAACACAGCAGCCTGTATAAGGTGTTTGTAATTGTAACCTTAATAGAAAATGTGGTTCAAAAATGTTTCTTTGGTCACTCCACCTTGACTTAGGGGCTTTTATTTCACCATGGGGACTCTTATTTCCCTGTGAAAAACACCCAGAATCAATATAACACCAGTTACACAACTTCTCCTGCAACACCACCTGGCTTACCAGTGGGGAACCAGAGGAAACAGACAGATGCTGCTGGACACCCATCTCCATGATACCTTCTTCTGATCCCCAGTCTCCTCTCTAGTTCTGTTTAAATCTCCTCTCCAGCCCATAGGAAAACTCAGATCCCTTCACCCACAACCAAGTAAGAAGTCAAGGAGGACTACTTTGCTATTTGAAAGGAAGCAGAAGGGATATTTGTGAAAGGGATTATTTAACATTTGCCTGTAGGAACTCACCCCAGTGCAATTTTTATACAGGTCCTTTCATTGCTGGTTTAAGACCACTGAGCTTTACACAAGGTGTTTTCTACTCCTCCATATGTTAGCTTCCCCTTGCTGCCTTTCATATGGACAGTCACTCTAAGTCATTGTTACAGCAAGTCCAGCTTTCCCCCAGGTCCACCTTCTTGAATCACCCAGCAATAGGTAGGATCACTGCGAGGTAATACACTCAGGTCTTTGAAAAGACCACCTCACCCACATCTCCACAGCAGACTTTACCAAAGAACATCAAGATCAGCTCTAACAGACTCCTAAAGGAAGTACACCAAGAAACACAGTATCAAATGTTCACTGCTCTGAGATAGAGCCTCAGTGGGACAGCCTGGGGGAAGCACTGGCAGCAGTTCAACAGCTGCTTGGTATTTGAGTTCCAGGACACAAAGAGAATTTCTGTAGTACTTCTGCAATAACTCATTACCTGGCAAACACCAAAGATGCTGCCACCCCTTACTGCAAGTTTTGACAACCCCAGTTTCTAATTTTCTTATTCTTTCATGAAGTTTAAATTATATTTCTTCACTGCAGTAACAGCAATGCTTTGTTTTTCAAAACTTTGACTTCTTCATTAAGAAAAAAAAAAATCACAGAAAAGGTTGGGAAATAATGCAGCAATCTGCACATCTGCAAAACTAGCCTTCCAGTATCTGAAGGGGGCCTACAGGAAGGCTGGGGAGGGACTATTTACAAGGTCTTGCAATGACAGGACAAGGGGCAATGGGTTTAAACTGGCAGAGGGGAGATTTAGACTGGATGTTAGGAGGAAGTTCTTTACAGTGAGGGTGGTGAGGCACTAGAACAGGTTGCCCAGGGAGGTTGTGGTTGCTCCCTCCCTGGAGGTGTTCAAGGCCAGGTTGGACAAGGCCTTGAGTAACCTGTACTAGTGGGAGGTGTCCCTGCCTATGGCAGGGGGTTGGAACTGGGTGATCCTTGAGGTCCCTTCCAACCTTACCATTCTATGATTCTAAAACCTTTCTGAAGTATCAGAATTTGCTTCATGTGTACATAATCATGAAAACACATGCATCATTCTCCAGATATCATTCTAAGGGAGATCAACATTGTTTTTCTGCTTGGTTTCATGTATTCTCAACTTAACATCTTTTATAATCAACTACAGTCCAGAAACCAGCATACTTTTTCAGAACCTACAGCAATCAATATGCCATGGTAAAGGAATTGGAATTGCACACCAAGGTGCCACCAATTGTGGCTGTGGTTAAATGGTGGAATTGCATTAACTCTCCCTCAGTCTTCTGCAGAGCTGATGTGTACACACTTGGAGACGTGTTACAGCTGTGTAACAGCTCCAAGTAGGACCTCTGATGAACCCCAGCTGGGACAGCCCCTCTACCCCATGGGTACTCCCCTGTCTCCAGAGCAGAAGTGGGGCTTGCCAAAGGTCTCAGAACAGAAAAGACAGATAGTGAAATATAGACACCATGCACTTATACAGAATTATCTTCTCAACCATGTGGGCTGGGCAGTCATTATTTTTAATAACCATTTATAGAAGAGCTATAGAATGGGCAGGAGTTCCCGTGGTGCCCAAATTCCTACTAATTAGTATTTCTGCATAGATGGAGAACACCGATAACAATTCTCTGGCAACAGATAGCGTAATTAATCCAAGTGAAAAGTACTATTTTAAAATATGTGTACAATCAGTTTTATAAAAACTGGGCAGAGGTTATTGGAAAACTATACAACACTGCTGGGCATCTCTTTTTTTTTTTTTTTTTTTTTTTTTTTTTTTAAATGTATAGTCCATAATTATCCCATATTACACATCCCATATTATACAGTCCATAATTATTCCCATTTATTCTAGACATTCTTCTCAAATTTTAGAGGAAAAATATTTTGGAAATGCACCGTTCTCTGTAATACTTGGAAATATCTGTGAAGGACTAAACAATAGGAGCAGCTATGCCAAAGTTTGGAACACTAAGTGTTCTCCACAAGTACATCGATTTGCTCATCTTGCAGACACTGAGAGCATAGGCAGTTGACAGGGGGAATGGCTCTGCACTGAGCAGCATTGTGGAAGGGTTAAAATTACCCCTCAAAATAAAGTCATCAGACTAGCTCAGAAAGTTTGGAAACAAAATGAAGTTATATATATACACAGCAAGCTAAAGATCTAAAAGCATAAAATACAATGTACAAAATATATTTACATATATTTACACTTATGCTGCCCAGAGAAGTTGTGGAGTCTCCTTCTCTGGAGACTTTCCAAACCTTCCTGGATGCATTCCTGTGCAAACTATCCCAGGGGATCTTGCCTTGGCAGGAGGGTTGGACTTGATGATCTCTGGAGGTCTCTTCCAACCTCTAAGCTTCTGTGATTCTGTAATTTACAATTTAGAAATAACACAAAGATCACCCCGTTGACAAACCAAGAAGGGTTTGTCCACAGGGTGGACAGCCACCTTCTTCTCCCCCACCCAGAAAAGAAAACCAGGCCCCACTGCTATCTGCTCAGCCAAGGTTAGTGTAGCCATGCAAGATCAGCCAGCATCAGGACAAAAGGAGGAGGAGGCAGGAAGCAGCAGAGTGAAGAACAGTTTGTGCAAATTATATACTAGTCCAGAAAATGAATTATATTATATAGCCTTACCTATTATTTTGCTTCTATAAATTCTCTACTTACTTTCTATTAAAAATTGTCCAGAAACTTCCTATTTCTTGTTTATAATTTAGGATTTGGCTAGGACGTTACCTCTAAACCACTGCATCTAGTCAGTCTAAGAGGGCCAAAGAGCTTACGTTTCCAGATGGTCTGTAAATGGTATCGAGGAACTTCCCTCCCCACTACTGAAATACACCATACCAGCTCAGGTGGCTTGGAAGTAAGATAAAGCTATATTTAAAGCAAAGCTAAGTTTACAAGCATATATACATAATACATTTACATGTATTTATAACTATATACAATTTAGAAATAATACAAAAATCCAAAACTTCCCTCCCAGACAAAGAAAAGAAGCCCAGAAGAGTCTCTCTCTTTCTCCCAGACAGGAAACAGCCAACAAAGTCTGGATTCATAGAACGGTTTAGGTTGGAAGGGACCTCAAAGATCATCCAGTTCCAACCCCCTGCCATAGGAAGGGACACCTCCCACTAGACCAGGTTGCTCAAGGTCTCGTCCAGCCTGGTCTTGAACACCTCCAGGGAGGGAGCATCCACAGCCTCCTTGGGCAACCTGTGCCAGTGTCTCACCACTCTCACTGAAAAGAACAGCTCTGAGCAACCTGACCTACCTGGGAATGTCTTTGCTTACATTGGACTAGAGAACCTCTAAAGGTTACTTCCACCCTAGCACATTCCACAGTTCTGTGCAAGCAGGTTTCACTTCAGGAAACAATGGCAGGTGTACAGAAAATACTAGAAGAAAAAAAAAAAAAAACCAACAACGATAACAACAAAACTACAAAAAGCAACCAAACAAAACAGAAAATAGGGGAAAAAAACCCCAAACAACCAAACACCAAAAACAACAACAAACCACCCAAACCCCCTCAACCAAACAACTACCAAATAAAATCAAACCAAACAAATAAACAAAAATGCACCACCAACCCCATAGCTAAATACAATTCACAAAACTCCAATTTGGAGGAAGGGGGGGAAAAAAAAAATCATATAGAATGATGGCAATAACAAATATGTTCACAAATTGAAATAATTTCTCACCACAAGATAAATTCATCTTGACTGCAAGGTCAAGAAGAACTAAAATACTCGATCTGCACTCAGACAAAAAATACATGATCGCATTACCTCGTTCAGATTTACAGGTGCTAAAATCAGAAATATCTTGGGAATCTTTTGGCAAGAATTATCAAATATAAGTTAGCATAGCATATCTACATAGGTATGTGAAGAAATAAAAAATCTCTATCCAGTCTGGAGGCAGATGTTGCCAGGCATCGTTCCAAATAACTACACATGCAGGTCAGTGAAAGCAAAACGTTGTCAGATTAAGATCCGTGCACCAGACCAGCCTGAGGTCCAAAGATTTTATGAAGAGTTTGTATTATTCTGTGATGCTTTCCAATTGTTTGGGGTTTTTTTCAGAAGTCACACATTAGACACGCTTAGTTGCTGAAAGGCAGAACATGGCATTCAACTACACCTCATCCAGGGAAACAGCCTCTCTACTGTGATGCTTCTCTGGAAACCTACCTCCCAAATGAGAGCCACAAAACCTAGAGTTGGGGAAATAAAGCATTACAACATAGAGAGCAATTCTCCACTTCTTTTATTTTTTAATTTAGTTTTTTTCCTTTCCAACTGAGTTAGACTCCCTTAAGCAAAACTCCAGTAATGCTCTAAGGATAAACAGAGAAGAGTGTGCGTAGACTTGGCTATAAATCTGTGTCAGTATATTAACACGAGCCCAAGCATGGCAAGTCCTGCAGTGGGCAAAGTGCTAACCCATGGTCCCAGGTTAGGAACAAACACATTTGAGCAGAAGTTGTTATTTTCTTTCAATAATTACACTGCTGAAATAAAGAAAATTGCAAATAGAACACCAATAATTCAAAAGTATTCGAACATCAAAACTGTGCCCTAAAATTACCCCGAGGTCAGCCTTACAATACTTGTAGATCATCACTACCTTTTTGGCAGATGTTTTGCTCATGTAATTCTGAATTTAGAGTAGTTAAAAATTTCTCAGGAGTCTGTCACTGAAATCCTAGCAGACCTACACCTTTACATAGACTTTCTTAAGCTTCAGCACAAAGGATAAAACCACATCTTTCAAGGCATTTCTTAAAAAGCTGAGAACATATATCCTGGTGATGACTGTGCTGGCAAAGACACATTTCTTTTGAAAACCACTAAGGGTTGTGGCAGGGTGCAGGGAGCTTTCCACAATCTGCTGTTCACTGGCTGAGCAGGGATTTAAACTTGGAAATCTGGTCACTGTTGCCATGAAAGTTATCATGCTATGATTTTTTTTTTTTTTGAAGCAGAAGAATGGTAACATGGAAAAATACAATTTACAGATGCACATATGCTATAGGTATATTTTAATTCCAAATGTAAGCAGCTGCTTCCACAATATTAGCCCACACTTTACAACTGGAGATTTTTAGAAACAAATGTTTCTTCAGATAACTAATAATTTAACAAGGCCTGCAAAAATGTGGCCCGTAATAGATTTAATTAACAGGTTAATGATGTGCATAGCATGCATGCTCTCAAAAGCAAAGATTTTCACATGATACTTGTTTCTGTTTCACAGGAGTAGCTTTTTGTAGAGTATCTCTGCTAATGTAATTACACATCTGGTACTTCTGCTGCTTTCAATTGCAGAGATATTTATAAACAGTGCTACTAATTGACATAAGAGTACCTAGCCATTTTCTAATGTTTTATGCTACAAATAAAGCTATTTGCATGAAAATTCAACTGGAAAGATTCCATTTTGTAGCCCTGAATGGCTCGAGCGAATATATAAAATGATCATTTAGCCTGTAAAATGAATCTAACGCTATTGTCATGGCTGCCTGGAAACCTGCATAAAGTAAGTGTGCCTCAACTTCACTTTGATATAAAGGGGTCAAGTACAAATTTTCAGATAGTTTTAAATTAAACATCAGCACTGGTAATCATCTTTCTTCCATGGTGCCACCAACATGGCAAAACCTAATGTTTTAAAATATCGTTTCTTGGCGATGTTCATTCATCAACCTCACTGTAGGTAGGAAATGATCAAAAGTCAGGGAATAATGGAAATTCCAAGTTATCTCTACCAGCATTGTCAAGAAAATACAGTGGTTATTAATTTAAATATGCTTCAAAGAACAATCACAACTTCAGACATGATTCAAGAAGATAAAAAGCCATTCCTGCCTCAAGCTGCTTCCAGTTCAATTTAGGTTCATCGTGATAGTATCTGAAATCTCCCAACTTACTCAATATTGACAGAAGATGTTGCTGCCCTAAGTGTCTCATCAAAGGAATGGATGGGCCCAAGTCCTGACAGAGTGTTACTGAAAGAAGATGTTACCAAAGCAACCTTTGAGCACCTGCATGCTCAAGTTCAGGGATGCCCAAATGGGAGAAAAGCTGAGATAAGTATTCCTTTTAGCTTCACATGTGAAAGTACATCCAATTAAGAAAAAATATAAATTATTTAATAAAAGGAAAAGAAGATGTGTGAATATGCCAAATTTTCTGTCAAAAAAATATATATATACCCATATAGAAATATACACACAGTGAGACATTTCCATCCAAATTACCCATTTTGTTCATGTTTTTTAATTGATCCAGGTTTTCAGACTCAGTCTTTACCCAAAGCAACAGAAGCATATGTAAAATGTCATGACTGCCATATCATGGCTTTAGAAATACTCCTCCTCTGAGAAGACCCTTCCAGTGTCTTGGAGGTCACAGTGGAGGCTGTGGATACTTTTGAAGATGACATGAAGACAGGCAATGGACTAATCACTGAAATCTGCTCATCTAATTATTCCAATGCCCCTGACAGTAATCTGGGCAAGCAAAATGAGGAACGATTTTTAGGGACAGGGGAATAGTAATAATACTCCTGAACCACAGATCTGAAAGGGCTTTTAATTTTGCTGCTTTTATATGAGTAAGCTGTTTCCATACGAACCAGCTCATTATCATGTCCCAGCTGGTTCATTAACCAGAACATGGAGATTCAATATCACCATAAGAAAATAACTACTACAGAAAGAGTTTCTTGAGAAACAGAGCGGGCTACCTGTCCTCTCCCAGAAGGAAATCCACCTCACAGTCTTCTCCCCAAGCAGATTTAAAGAACTGCAAAGTTGGTGCATCCATCCACAAACTACAGTGTTAAAACTCTGCCTGCACACCCAACTGACGGATGAGAGTTAGCTGCAAATAAATCAGACTGATAGTTCTGTGGAATAAGAAAAATCAGTTCTTCCACTAAGGATACTGAAATAGCTGCTCTTAATTGAGTTTTAATTCCACTGGGCATTCTGTAATTCAATCGAGCCACTTTGAATTAGTCTTCCATTAGAAATGCCTATTCCTTTTGTATGAATCCCATAATGCACATTATTCAGGATATTCTGAAGTAAATAAAGCCAATTTGATTTGAGATCCTTTTACCACAAGCCATATATTTTATATATACAAATAGAAATGACTGGGGGAATGGCAAAAATCAATGAAGAAAAGGGAGCTAAGAAAATTTAATCCATATTAATTACATATTTAACACATTTACAGTCTGTCCTATCTGAAGTCTAGAGATTCAAGACATTCTTCATCTTTGAAAATCGACCTTAAATGACTCAAAATATTTCCCAGATGACGAAGAAAGATTTTAGTTTACATCAACTTTTGCATTACTGCAGATACAGAAAAAGGGTTCCAAAAAGCATAAATGGCATGCATGTACATGGCTAATAGCACGCACAATCTTCAAGAGGTTTTAAAGCAAACAAAAGAATTTAGATTTCTTGGAAGAATATTTCCTGTTCTGAGGGTGTGTTTTTAAAAAAAAATTATTTCTAACACTGAGGCTGGTATGTTAAATTTAAACTGCATTCTTAATGGAATAAAGTAGAAAAAGGAGAAGAAAACATCTCCTGGACCTCTGAGTTTAGTCACTAAGAAGGTAATGTAGGCATGTTTGTCATAGATTATTCTATTTAAAGGTTTCAAACAGCTCCATCAGTCAGACCAGTTAGGTTTATTGTCCCATCACTCTTCCCAAACCATTTTACTGCACCATCTTCTCATTCTTCTAAGTATTCTAACTTAAACCAATAAAACAATCTTGACGGGCAAACTAAGCAACTAAATACTTTCCTACATTAAGTTTTACACATTATTAATGATTGCTCAGCCAACATTTCCATTTATCTACATTTGTCTGGTAACAATTGTTGCTGCCCAAAGAATACTCCCCTGAGAATGACAGATGTGTGACCACACACCATATCCACATGATAGCCTTATTTGTTTCCACATGCAATCAGTTTCTAATAGACTATGAAAGCAGAAGCTTCCCACCATGGGTCCAGACAGCCTTGCATCAAACTCAGCAATAAAGCAAGACAAAAAAAATACCGTATGTGCTCCTAAGACAAGTTTCTCCAATGGCATCACTTTCAGGACTTTTTTTTCTGGATGACATTTCCCAGTATCTTTGCCTTTTAGGACAGTTTCCCACAGGATCCTGGTTCCCTGAAAAGGTTAAAGTCTCTGCTCTCAAGATCATAGAATGGTAAGGTTGGAAGGGACCTCAAGGATCATCTAGTTCCACCCCCCTGCCATAGGCAGGGACACCTCCCACTAGCACAGCTCACTCAAGGCCTCATCCAACCTGGCCTTGAACACATCCAGGGAGGGAGCAGCTTCAACCTCCATGGGCAACCTGTTCCAGTGCCTCACCACCCTCACTGGAAAGAACTTCCTCCTAACATCCAGTCTAAATCTCCCCTCTGCCAGTTTAAACCCATTGCCCCTTGTCCTGTCGTTGCAGGACCCTGTAAATAATCCTTCCCCAGCCTTCCTGTAGGCCCCCTTCAGATACTGGAAGGCTACTATCAGGTCCCCTCAAAGCCTTCTCTTCTCCAGGCTGAAGAGCCCCAACTCTCTCAGCCTGTCCTCATAGGAGAGCTGCTCCAGCCCTCTGATCATCTTTGTGGCCCTCCTCTGGACCCGCTCCAACACTTCCATGTCCTTCCTGTGCTGAGGGTTCCGGAACTGCACACAGTACTCCATCAATGAATAAGATTAATATTCAACTTTTCTTCCTCTCAGGATCTTAAACTCCACCATCCTGTGGACCAACTCTACTCCCTGTGGCCAAGATTACTGACTACCATATTCCTGACTGGAATACTCTGTATCTGTGAATCACCCACCTAGCAGATCACCACCTTAGAAGGCCTCCTGTCCATTACCTGCATACAAAGGATGTCATATCAAACTGAAGTCCTTTAGGTTGGAAAAAATCTTTCAGATTATCAAGTCCAACAGGTAACCCACCACTGACAACTCCACCACTATACCATGTCACTAAACACTATCTCTACATGTCTACACATCACATGGATGGTGACTCAAGAGGAGCAGATGGGATGGAAACTGGCACTGAAGATTCTCTCACTACTGCTAACTCACTTGTGGTTAGTTAGAGAAATGTGCACCTAGTGAGAGAAAAAAAATGGTCAGGGGCACATAAGATAAAAAGTCTAACATGATAATGTGGACCACTGAAGAAAGAGAATGGTGTAAAACTGTTAGGAAATAAATGTGACTCCATGCAGATCTACAGTGGGGAACAAGAAATCATGAACATGAGCAACCTATTTGGCCTGGGAGCAGACTCCAGATGCTGACAACGCACCACCAGGATGAAAACACCAACCTTAGCATGTAGAGAAGCAAGGCAAAAGTAACACCATGCAAGGTGTATAAGCCAAGGATTGTGCCTACAACTCTAACTGCATTACTCTTCTTTCTTTTTCTATAACAATTAGAGCTGAATTAATGGTTACACTCTTAGGAGTGTGCTTCCTCCTCACCCAAGAATAAGGAGAGAAAAATTTACCTTCAGACACACACACTTTGCCTTCTGTGAGTGATGGACTCCTTCTTAGTCCATACAGCTCTGTGTATTTTCATTCCTGCAGCTGCTGTCCTATGTCTATCACTACTGCAATTAAGCAAGACAAAAGAATCACCTTCTCCCAAAGCAGATTGAGAAGAGCAGTCTGCCAGAACACTGCTAAAAACACAAGTGCCTGATGTAATGCAACATATTCAAATACCTTCGTTTTGGGAATAAATCAGCTTCAGACATTTGTGTGAGTAGAAATAAAGATGTTTTGCATCAGCCCTCTTAGAAACATTTTTCACATTTGTAAGGTGCTGCAGTGCCTTAGGAAAACAAGTTCACTACAGCTTTCTGATGGGAAAGTTCTGAATCTTAGGTATTGCAACAAGTTTTAATCTTTTCAAACAATTACTTTCATTACACATGCAATAAGTAGAGAACACTGTCTATGGCAAAGATACTTATGATAGAGTCTGATTTTTAAATTCCAACTAATCAGAGTAATTTATCAACACTTCCTTACATTAAGGTTGCACCCAAAGCCCTTCTTGAGTTTCATATGTGAACAAACCCATCTGTAACAAGTCTGTAGGCTTTGTTTTGCATAAATAATTTATCTTCAGCAAGGCTCAGAAATACCTTCTTATGGCCACCTCAAAAAAACCTCCTAAATCACACGATTATAATGAAACTGCTTTTATAAGCTACATTAAAATATTAACACAGTATCAGGTATACAGATAAATGGCATGCAGCAGTAGCAACAGTCTGTGTCATCTGACTCCCAAGGATTACAGTATTCAACAGCTGGACCATTAGAACAAGTCACTAGGTGCCAATCACACTAATAAAACATAGTGGGGGTAACAGATCGTGATGCACATCTTTTGCCCCAGGGAAGGAGAATGACAGCTGCTACTTCCTGTAAAAGCCTCATGTTTCCTCTCCTCAGGGAATTCAAGTCCCAGACAAATGAATTGGTTGGGCAGGCAGGGGAATTCATTCATTTCTTCCAGTGGACTTTTATACATGCATTTGCTAGCTCAAGGAGAAAAAATGTTTTTACAAGATCAAATATGTTCCCTTACTACATCCATATTGTCCAATCAGGAGCTACGACTGTCAGGACCTGCAGTCACTTGAGAGAAGTACTCGTGGCACGTTCCAAAGGAGAACACAGGGGGCCAAATTCTGGTCTCCATTATGCCAGCATCAATTCAAAGCAAGCAGACCGAGTCCACATTCCTACTCTGTTCCTCATTTATCTCTGTCCTACATTTTGGATGCCAAGCCAATTGCTTAAGTTTCACTGATGAACTTCAGTTTGCCAAGAGACATTTTAAGCAACGTCTTTGAATTTCAAAATGGATATCAGACTGTTAAATAATTTAAGATGTCACAGGAAAGAAACCAGTATTGACTTGGACTCGCTTCCAACTGAAGCCTAATCCATATCACAATAACAATGTAAATTATCACTAAGGAGTGGCTAGCTGTTGTGGTCAGATCACATGGCAGGCAGGCAAGCTCCACCAACGAGTCAACTGTGAGAGAGACTGGAAACTGCTGCTTATGTAAATGTAACTGTTTGAAGTCAGAGATGTGGGCCTGTATTTCACTGATAAAACGAGTGAAATAGAAAGAGACACTGTGTAAGCAATTAAATTTAACTTTTTAATCAATAAAAGGAAAACTAGGACCTAAATCCACTTTATAGGATTTAGGAATCAAAGTCTTCCTGGAACTCAAAGACAGCTGTAATGCCCATTTAAACAGAGGGAAAGTTTGAATGTGACATTTTCGTCTCACAATATCTTGATATCACACACAAGAGTCATCTATCATTAGATCAAGATAATTTGATGCCAGTGATGCTCCTGATCTTTAGTTCTGGTTGGCATTCTTCGTAAACAAAGCTGTGCTTGAAACACTTTTGATGGCAGCATCTCACAAGACTTTGGCAGATAAGCCCACCTGCCCTTGTCAACGTTTTGGATTTCCTTTTAGTAGGTCTGCTATTTTTCCAAAGATTCCAGAAACAGGAAGCATATCGTGTCTTTTAACCTAAACTCCACTGCAAAAAACCCACAACGTTGGCAGAACCTGGTTTGGTACCAAGGTGTCCATATCTGTAAAGCATCAATTCTTCCACCTTTTTCTATGAGGAGTCAGTGTAGTCAAATTGCATCAGAAGAGTCATTTTGACTTCACTACTGTCTGAAAAATTGAGTCCTCTTAATTTTTCTTTCTCTCGTCACTGATTTATTTCCCTGTGTTGTCACTTGAACATGGCACAACCTACCACCAAACAGCAAGTCCTCTTCACAAACCCTCTCCAAAATGTCAGTAATTTCTACAAGCATGGTTTATGCCAAACTTCTCCTGCTGCCCTCACGCACAACTATATGTGAGCAGCTGCTCAGCATTTACCCTTCAAGCACTGCAGGCATATCCATTTATCTGTTTTGTAAAGTACTCTGCAGTTCTAAAGCCATATTAAAACAATCAAACACCTTTACTGATGATAAAACATGAATCTGCTGGAGCAGGTACAGAGGAGGGCCAAATAAGAGAATCAGAGGGCTGAAGCACCTCTTCTACAAAGACATGCTGAGAAAGTTGTGCTTGTTCAGTCTGGAGAAGAGACAGCTCCAGGAAGCCCTTACTGTGGCCTTTCAGTACCTGAAAGAGACCTATAGCAGGGCTGGGGAGGGACTGTTTAGAAGGGCTTGTATAGCAATAGGATGAGGTTTTAAACCAGAGCAGGGTAGGTATAGGGTAGACATAAGGAGATTGCTCAGAGATGTGGTGGAGACCACATCCCTGGAGACATTCAAGGTCAGACTAAGCAGGGCTTTTAGCAGCCTGATCTAGGAGATGTCCTTGCTCACTGCACAGGGCTTGGACAAGATGAGCTCGAGGGCCCCTTCCAACCCATGATTCTATGATTCTATATTTTCCCATATGAAAAGAAATTGAGAGCATAGGATATGCATACAAATACAGATTCAGACCTTTTACTGCCTCAAGAATAGATGAAAAATAAATGTACTACACGTCGTCGAGACCGTGATGGTCAGGCCTCACTCTAAAAAGCACAAAACGACTACCATCTGCAAGGCCTTTGATAGTTCACTAATTAATGATCAAGAATGCATTTGCTTCAGCATAATTTTATGGATATCATATTTGATTATAATTATCACAGACTGTAGAAGTTTATTAGGGCAAATCATTTCTTAATGCAATTAAAATCCCAAGGGAACAATATGAAGTAATTTTTAGTGGTGGAAACGATGAGAGCTTATAACCAAAAGGGAGCCTACTAGTCTACAGCAATTATTCCAAAATATAAAATTAAAACAAACTGCATTAATTTTTCAATAGATTTTTGTGAATACTTGAGTTAAAACAATCAGCAGGTGTTAGAAGCTGCAGAATGAGCCAATCTTCAGGCTCCTTCTAGTTCCTTAAGCACTGACCTCTTTGGGGATGGGATTATGCAGCCTTTTTCTCCTCCTGCATGAAATCACCCACCCTCAAAATAGCTCTCTGGGCTATTGCCTCTCCTTCCCAACCCTGTTAACACAATACCTCTAACTCTTTGTCTTTCACAATGCTGTGACACTTCCTATTAAAATAAGTCTAAAACCCATTTGTCTGCAACACAAATAATTATTTGTTCTTTCACCCGAAGGTATTAACATGAAGATTGGAGGGTAAAAACAATGAGAAGTCTCCATGAGCAGACTCTACATACATACATCTTGTCCTGCTCTTTTATACATTTTTAGAATACCTTCACCTCAGAACTGGTAAAATAAATTATTCTCTTTCCCATTCTGTCATTCTTTCTATTGTCATCCTAAAAGTGTTTCTTTTCTTTCTCTGCCCAGACAAGAGCCTTTCAGGTTTTAGTATGCTCTTTACCCCAAGACCTACTTAAGAAAAGTAATACATAGCACACTGATGGGTGCCAGAATGTGATTTATTTCCCATTTCACAGTTTCCCCACAGTTTCCCCTGAGAACCCATGTAATCACTGTGAGAACATCTCATCACTGCCACTGTTTTAGACCCATTTTGCTCCCCCTTAAGAGTGCCTTTTGTTTTAACATCTTGCATTTAACCAAGATAAAAGTTATAGTGTTCTAAAAAATGTTGAATTTTGAGAAATAAATCTCTAGCAAGTCAATCTATATCGGATGCCTGATTACATAGCTGTTCCCAAACAATACAGACACCTAACACCATTTTCCCATTTATTCAAGCATTTTGTAATTCTGCTGAACAAGACCCAGTATCTGATACACCATAAAAATCCTGGAGAGAAACTAAAAGAAAAGTAGTTCTAAAGAAGATATCTTAAATCTTTTAACGAACACAGGTTTAATAAAATAGAACTATTGGGACTGGACGAGACCTTGGAGATCAAATACAACCACTCACAGAGAGCTCACAATCCTACTACTACTGCAAAAATGCTACCACTGAAACCACATCCTGAAGTACCACATTCACACATCTTTTAAAACACCATCAGGGATGGTGACTCCACCACCTCCCTGAACAGCCTGTTTCAGTGCCTGATGACCCTTTCTATGAAGAAACTTTTCCTAACATCCAACCTGAACCTTTCTGGGCACAACTTGAACCCATTTCCGCTTGTACTGTTGCTTGTCACATGTAAGATGATGTACAGAAAAGAAAGGCAGACAAGGAAAACACTAGCCAGCACTATCTAAAGCAAACAGCCTCCTTCTCCAGACATCTACAACAACGTTAGAGCAGCACCTTCTGTGAGGATATTTCCACCACGGTCTTACAGCTGCAGCTCAGGACAAGAGATACACAGACAGCGGCTGCATGGAGCCAGGACAGCTTCCCTGTCCTCCACTGCCAAGAGGGAAGCCAGGAGGAGAGTTGCCACAGTGGAAAAAGGCTGACTTCAATACAAATCAGCTTCCTCTGATTGTTCCTATGAATTACATAAGAGAACTATCATTACAGCAAACCATGACTGGCAGGGAACTGTTTTTTCTAAGTATGTTTAATAGCACAGAATTTATGCATTTCTTCTTGTGTCAATATTCCACTGTGATAGCTTTTCTCCCGAGGCTTAGAGAAAGCCTTCCTCCTCTAATCCTGTTTTCCAGTGACAACTTAAGAACTGAAATGGCAACAATTTCTCGTTTCTAGTGCTAATTCACAAATTGCCAGTTGGTTGGGGGTTTTTTCCCCCCCTCTCTTCTACCCGTTCAGCAGAGCTCAATCTTCTTCCAAGCATGAGTCTGAACTGTTCAGCCTGGTGGCTCCTCAAGCAGTAGCAAGAATGGAGAGAGAAGGGTGGGGAAATCACTTTTTTTTTTTTAAAAAAAAAACTTTGTTTGCCGATTTTTATTTCTCTTCTTTGAAAAGAATAACAGAGTCATCTTAGATCAAGGTCACTTAGCTCAAGGTAGTGATGCTTAATCTCTCCAGGCCCACTGGACACCCAAGGTTTGCACCTCAGTTTTACAGAACAACAGTTTGCAGGACACAGATAGCTATTTATTTCACAGAATCACGGAACTTTAGAGGTTGGAAGGGACCTCCAGAGATCATCCAGTCCAACCTCCCTGCCAAGGCAGGATCCCCTAGGATAGTTCACACAGGAATGCATCCAGGTGGGTTTGGAAAGTCTCCAGAGAAGGAGACTCCACAACCTCTCTGGCCAGCCTGCTCAAGGGCTCTGTCATCCTCACTGTAACGAAGTTTCTCCTCACGTTGAGGTGAAACCTTCTATTTTGCAGTTTGTAGCCATTTCCCCTTGTCTTATTGCTGCTGACTACTGAAAAGAGATTGGCCCCATCCACTTGACACCCACCCCTCAGATATTTAAATACATTGATGAGACCTCCTCTCAGTCTTCTCTTCTCCAGACTAAACAGCCCCAGGGCTCTCAGTCTCTCTTCATAGAGGAGATCATACTTATGGCTGTATTTGAAATACTTCTGCTTGTTCCAAAAAAAAAAAAAAAAAAAAAAAAACCAAAAAAAAACACCCAAAAAAAAAAAAAAAAAAAAACCAAACCCAAAAAAAACCACCAAAAAAAAAAAATCACAACAAAACTCCACCACCAAACAAACCACTTAAGCAAAGACTTCTACCAATACATCAGCATTGCCTGTGTTTGTCACTTTCTTTGTGACAGCTCGTAATCCCAAAAAGCCCACGCATTCACATCTGGAACAACCACTGTTGCTAATTACACTGCCTGTCAATTATGAACTGCAGCAAATTATAATGCCTTTTAATGATTACAATATTTCATCACTAACAAATTAGAAATATATGTAGCTATGTGAAGAGGTCTAGGAACAGGATGCACGCTTCTTTCAGATGTCACTCATCAGGTAATTCTGTATGGCAAGCATTTTAATGGCAGGTAGGTTACTTTTTGGGTGTTGTTTTTAATGACTGGTGCCAGTCCCCGAACCACAATACTATTTCATCCAGAAACAGAATACTATACAGCCTGAGTCAATGCCTGTGAAAGTCACTGGAACACTGAGATATATTTGTTCTGTATTTTTAGGATTAAAAAAAGAAACGAAAAATCTATAGCAGCAGTATGACTCAATGTCAATTAAACATTAACGCCTCAGGCATTTTCCTTCTGGTTTGATACTCAATTCCACAAATAGAAGTTCAAAGGGAAGGGTCTTTTCAAGGCTACATTTGGGCATAAACCATGTTCTCTATGAAATGGAAATCACTTGATCACCTTGCATTAGTGACTAGTGTGGAAACCAAAATGAACTCGGTGTTTTCAAAAGGCAAAATATTACATTTAAACATCCTACATAGATATTCAGGAACTTGCATCCTACTATTTATTACCCTGTAGCCTCACAGTACTTATTTCACGTATTTTCTGTGAACTGGCTTCTGTGAGAGCGCAGATACATATAGAGGAGAAATCACACATAGCTAATGTTTATTTGCTAGGTGCCAGCACCTAATGACATGCCTTTGACATTAAAGATCAGGCTGGATGGGGCTCTGAGCAACCTCATCTAGTTAAAATAGCTTACTGCAGGGAAGTTGGGCTATATGACCTTTAAAGGGCCAATGCATTCGATGATATAATTGATATTTGTGACACTTCTGCGTGAGCTAAACACTGCTGCTAAGAGGATGGGGTGAGTACATACAAGTACTGACTGGTCATGAAGGGTCCTAAAGGGATGAGCCCTCCCCAGTTAATGGAGGGCAGTAGGTTTCTCCAGCAACAAACTGCGAGCACCCAGGTCATGCCTGCAGCACGTGGATCGTCTCTGAAGAGAAGCTCCTTTCGCTAATACAGACACACAAAAGGTTCAGGCTAGTCTTTCTGCATAGCCCTGAATTTTTCATCTGATTTAGGAGGAATCTGTACCTTTAAGTCACTCCCAATGTAGATTTAAAAAAAAAAAAAAAATTCTGTAGACATTAAGCATGTAAATCCTTACTTTTAAGGAGGCATATTCCATTAATTACCTGAGATGTTTTTAAGGCTCTAGTAATCTCTGATACATAGATGCTGAAATGGTCTACTGTCATAGAAGGCTGCAAATTGTGAAGGTTTGTGAGGAGAGAGGAAAAATTTAATTCAGTACAAGATGGTAAATAAGGTTAAAAAGGAAAAGGAAAAATATGCACATCTTCAGAGATTCATAGAATGGTTTGTGTGGGAAGGGACCTTAAAGATCATCTGGTTCCAACACACGTGCCACAGGCAGGAACACCCTCTACTAGACCAGATTGTTCAAGGTCTCATCCAATCTGGCCTTGAACATCTCCAAGGAGAAGGCATCCACAACCTTCCTTGAAAACCTGTTCACCTCGCCACCCTCACTAGAAAGAATTTCTTCCTATTATCCAGTCTAATTCTCCCCTTCTCAAGTTCCACTCCATTCCCTTTAGTTCTATCAGTATGAACCCTTTTTTAAATCTTTCTCATGGGCCCCTTTCAGGTACTGAAAATCTGCTGTAAGGTCACCTCAGAGCCTGCTTTTCTCCAGGCTGAACAACCCCAACTCTTCCACTGTGAACACTTTTCTGAGCAGAAACCCAGCTATCAGATCACCTTGAATCTGGGTTTCAAATGACATCTTCACTTCTGCAATTTCTCCATTATCCCTCTATACCAAATATGAAGTTTCTAATTAAATAGCAACGATCTCATCAATAATCCTGCCTGGGCAATACTATTCTCAGTTAATCTTTGGCCCTCAAAAAAAATTATACTGAGGTTCAACTGTTTCTAAATATTTTTGTCCTGGTCATGCAAGAAATATTGTAACCTGAGAAAAATCAACCGGGTGCACCAGAAGAGCAAAATCCTTGACTTACCAGCTTAAATGGATTCTTTTCTCCTTCATATGTTTTAAGTTTTATATTCAATATTTTTGGACACTCTATAATGTGTTCATAAGACATACAACTCCTAACTCATTCCCCACTCTTTCCCATGAAGTACTCTCCAGTACAGGGTAACAAATATCTCACTGTAACCGAGGACCCAGGAGTAAAAGGTCTTGTAAGGCCATGGTTGCAGCTGACTGCCTCAAACTGAGGACATCTCTGCCGGCCTCAGCAAAAACATCAGGCATCCACATCTTTAGTTTTCACAATACTCGCTTCCCTTAGCTGAAAAGCAAAGTACCTAACATGCTTTCTCAGCCTGCATGTGTTTCCCCTGTACTATTACCAACACCGTACACACTCCTGAATTCCTCCAATTAAGTCATTTCTATGAGGACAATAACACTCTCAAGGTTCTCACTGGCCTTGGTGGAAGTCAGCATAAGCAAAGGTACACTTCTCTGCCACTCCAGTGAAGTACAGAAGTATAAGGGGGCGAAACAGGGAACAAATTCCTATGGGAAAAAAATTTGCACTGGACTTTGAAGGGTTGCATGGGGGATGCAACTCCTAAAAGAATAGACTGAGACTGAATTTACAACATACACCAATCATCTAACTTAAGAACAAACTTCCTTGAAAATATTATAGTAAAGTAGTAGTTGTGTTCAAGTAGAGTTGTAGTGGTAAGAGAACCAAGACATCAGCAAATATTTTGTGACAAACATATTTTCATTGCTGTTTTAAAATTTTCTTTAAACTTTCCTGAGTGCAAGAAATGACCACCAAAACTCCTTTTAACCAAAAATGTAATACAACTAACACCATGCAGCAGGAAGTAACTCCATCCCCAAAAAGGGCTGATACATTTTTTAACGTGCCTTTTTCTCTTCTTTCACTCGATTCCAAATTCTCTTGCAATGGTAGGTGTCACAAGAGGGAATAGGAACTTTTCTTTTCCTAATTGGTCTTCTCATCCAAGAAGCTATTTTCAAAGAGTGGAGAGTTTTGTCAGACAGCATTTTAATGTATTATACTTTCATCATTTAAGAAGGTCTTGAACGTTGTGAGGATCATTATTACATGACGAAGAGTGTTAGGCAAAGCTTTTTATCTTTGTTGCTATTAAATGTCTTTTATTGCTATATCAATCAACTAAATGATTTCCAAAGTCAGGTGTAAAATTAGCATGTTGGTAGGGTGGGGAAAGCTGACAGTGGGTAAAACTGTAATCTGTTTACATCTTTGGACTTGATGACTTATCTTGCCGGTGAGGCATTTTCTAAGGCTTTCATTACTGTAGTGACTGGAAGACAAAATGAAAATGAGTTGAGATTGTCTAGTGTGCATGAGACTCCTCAAATATACTGAAAATCAAACTGCTACAATGCAGAAAGAGGGCCCATAAAACCAGCGCTAAAGAATTTAGCACAAATACAGGCTGGGTGGTGAATGGCTGGAGAGCAGCCCTGAGGAAAAGGACCTTGGAGTCTGGGTTGATGAAAAGCTCAACATGAGTCTGCAGTGTGCA
>VWZE01003287.1:194081-213294 GCA_013396675.1 Eubucco bourcierii | reverse complement strand
GAATTTTTAGACATTTTAACTGTAGGTAGGGAGAAGAGGGATAATCCAGAATAATTTGAGAACTAAGCAGAGCAGAACTATGATGATGCTGATGGAAGGGAACCAAAAAGAAGATGGAGGGAGGCCAGAAGAGTAAGATTCTGCATACGGTTTTAGCAAATTAGCCGAGAAAGACTGGATTTTGAGTTAAAGACTTTAGACTTCAAACCTGACAAATGTAATTATGGCTTTTTCATGACAATAGTGTGGCTCAGCATTGCTTCCCCTTAAGCAGTTTGGCACTCGTCACTGACTTCAAGCTGAAGCACAGTTTCTTTTATCAGAGATAGCTGCCTTCTTTCCATGAATTGGAATATTCAGGCAAAAGTAATCAAACACCACTTAGTGTACACTCCAGTGCAGAGGCAAAAAAAAAATAAAAAAGAAAGTCAGGTACCTTTCCTTACTGAACTGCATTATGCAAAACACTGAACTTACACAGGCACAAGGAAAGCAGCAGTTTGAAACAGATGGGTCACTGTTTACACACGTTTGCTACAGATGGAAAGTAAGTACTAATACTTTGCCACATCACACTTTGATCAAAACATTCCACAAAACACAAATAACTTTCTGCCATTTTATTGCTCCCTTCTTAACAGAAGTTATTTTTGTAACTATTTTGCAGCATCAGAAATGTCCTGCATATACGAAGAGTACATACCTCTGATCTAAGCTTCCCTTCCCATGAAGGGAAGAACCCCCAGGATTGTCCATACGCTGTCATAGTGCAGTCTGTGAAGTGTGCACCAACAGCCCCATGGCTAGAACAAGGTCCTCATTGTGCATAAGTGTATCTCATAATCGGGGCCTGGCTTTAGAACATCTACATTATGGAACTTTCCAAAAAACTGTTCCCTTGATCTGAAGCAGTGGGTAAGGTGATTAGGAGCCCTGAAGCATGCAAAGTCCAGCTGCTCCTCACAATGCACAAAAAGTCCTCTTTAGTCTATTTTACAAGCTACTATTTTTTCATCTCTCTCCCTTACATATATTACAGACTATATGTTGCTCTTCATCAAGTGTTTTTTTATTAAGTCTACCACTTTTATCTGTAAATTTTGCTGTATATAAATGTTTCCTATACTTCCCTGTATAGTTATTTTGTATTTGATTTATCTTTGACTAGATAGGTTGTCAGGAAAATTTCAGATCAAGCACCTGCTTTATAAATGAATTAACAAATAGCAATAGCTTTGGAAGATCACAGATAAAACAGCAAAATAGGAGACTCAGAGGTCTACCATTCTTTTACTTATCCTAAAGGCAACTCATGGTCTTCAGGCAGTGGTTCAACAGACTGTTCACACATCTCTGAAGTAGGTAGGACTAAATGTCTGCCTTTATTTCCTGGGTTTTAATGTCATGGAAACAGAGACAGAAATGATAGCATGTGCTTTTATTACAAAATTCCTGCAAAACTGCTGAACTTCAGGTTGTATCAAAAGAAAATGAACTCCAGCAGGCAGCATCCTGCTGGAGTCATTTGCAGCATTTTGTCACGCTCCTGATAAAACAATTTTACAGGAGTTTGTAACACAATAACATTTGTATTAAAACATCTCACCACTATACAGAAGCACACATTACTCTCTTGAAAGTTCAAAACTCAAGGCCAAATGGCACTACCCATTAATTCCAAATTATTCTGCCAGTTGAAAGAGTGAAGTATGAGTAGATTCAGACTTACTGAGAGATTCAGCAGAAGTATTAAAGATGTGAAAAAAGTGAGCAATATTTCCACATCACTATCACTTGGGAGATATCAGTCATGTTTCACAGACTGCTCTGTGGGGCAAGTATGACAAAGCAGTGAACAGAGTGATTTTACTGAGTTCCTCCAGGGACGGAGGCTTCTCTCCTACAGCATATGCAAAGGCATGTGAGAGATGGACATCTCCATCCAACAGCACATCATGGGCCCTGGAGAACAGAGAGATACACTAGTATCAGACGCAGGTAGAAACACAGAGAGGTCATCTCTGCCTCATTCCTTCCAACTATAAAAACAACAACAATTCCCAGGGGCTGGAAGCAACACTAACCTCCTGAAGCCCATGGCACAGCAGTGGAAGCTTTGAGTACAAGGCTGCTAACAGGCAGCAATGTTTTACTTTAGAAGATTGATTCCAATAATAAAGAAGGTAACTTTTGCCTTTTGATTTCTGCTGATGCAAATCCATTAGAAACCCTGATATCAAAGAAAAGCCCACTTCTTGTAACAATTTAAGTATGACTGCTCAGAATTTGACACAGAGATAACAAGTGCTATCAGAGCTTCATCTGACTTTAATCAGATTTGCACAAAGAATTGGCAATACTTCAACTCACATTATTAATGTCCTTTAAATAAGGATGGTTGCATGCCTTGTAAGATTCAGGAAAAGAGAAAGTTTCTATTGTTTCTTTCTATATTACTTTTTGCTAAGAATATATGAACTGTTCTAAGTCTATATAACATAAATATAACTGGGACACATATGCATGAGCACAGTACCATATTAGGGTCTTAAATAGAGGTACTTTAAATGCTAGCTTTACATTTACGTGTGCGTTCTATGGTACACAATATAGAGAACAGAGATTTTCTTGATTATAATAGTGCCATACATCAGTCAAAATTTGTTAACTAGTGTTCTCTGACAATTCAGCCAGCCAGTTTCAATTATTTATTATTCAGTGTAAAACAGGTGCTTTTTTGCTTTTTTTTCTGAGATGGTATTTTTCCTGTCTCGTCAATAGGAAGTTGTATTTGCCATTCAATTTACATAATGTGTAGGCTCTCCTGAATCATCAAAATAGGCTGAAGTAGTAGGGAAGTGCCTTACATGAATATCAACAACTTCTATTTTTCACTCTAGGTGACATCCTTACAGAAGTTGAAGTATGCCCAAAGAGTTGAAAAATAACACCAAAAAGGAAAGAGAAAGAAAAGCAAGAGGGCAGACAGTGTGATAGGAGAAACATCTGGCAGTCAGCAAAACAAGGCAAGAAAAAGATAATGGGTACAAGAGGGAATTTTGGTTGGACCACTGTCGTTGTAGGTCTAAATAGGTCCAAGATAGGCTTGTACATGTCCTGACTTGCCCAGGCGTGCTCACCTGCTCCCACTCCTTCTGTGCTGGGGGTGGTGGCCACGGGAAATGGGACAAAAGCCCCAGTTTCACCTAATATGGTCAGACTGGGCAAAGTGCCATCCTGAGTGGCTAATCTGTGTCCAAAGGCCCATTAGTCTCGGCCTGAATGGATATAAAGGGATGAGCAGGTAGAACAACATGTGTTCTCTGCCATTGTATCCGTGCCTGCTTACTACCTCCTTGATCCTGAGCTGTGGCTCTGATGCCTCCACATATTTGGCCTGCACAGCCAGCACCACACCGTGTTGAGACTGCACACCACAAGACATCCTGCCTACACCTGAAAGCCTGCTGCCAAGAGAGCCAGGACCAGGTCAGAGATCGTCTGCCTCCTTTCTCCAGCACCCAGAAACCTGGGGGAACTCCAAAGCCTCCAACAGCTTTTGGCCTGGCAGCAACCCCACCACATGCTTTGGGTATTGTCCCATAACATTTTTGTGAGTAAGTACTTCAAGACTCTTGTAATCACTAATTGCCTTCTGCCACAAGCAGAAAGGAACTTCCTGCATCCATCCAGTGGCTAAGCAGGATAACTAACTGCAAGTGGTATCAGTGACCACACAAACCTTCTCTTCAGTAAAAATATTTGCTTATGCTGGTTACCTTTAAAGTGTTCCAGTTTTGCCTGTTCCCTGTATGGATAAAGTTCCAAACCATGTGTTTTGAACCTTGTAAATTACTTTTCTGGTGAGATTTAATGTTAATAAACAGTTTTCATAGTTATTAACAATCTATCTATGCCTGGATATCAAAATTAATATCAATTATTAATTTTGCATCGTAACAACCACACACAGGTACATGCTCACTGGTACTGTATCACTGAATTGTGGAATTAACAAGGTTGGAAAAGACATTCGAGATCATCAAGTCCAACCTATCACCTAACACCTTCTAATTAACTAAACCATAGCACTAAGTGCCTTGTCCAGTTTCCTTTTAAACACCTCCAGGGATGGTGACTCTACCGCTTCCCCAGGCAGCCCATTCCAATGGCAATCACTCGTTCTGTGAAGAACTTCTTCCTAACATCCAGCCTAAACCTGCCCTGGTGCAGTTTGAGGCTGTGTCCTCTTGTTCTATCACTGGGTGCCTGGCAGAAGAGACCAATCCCCCATCCAGCCAAAGGGTTTCCTAAAGACAACTGAATTTGTCCCATAGTGCACCTCTGTTCATCAGCAAAAAACCCATGATATTCCAGATCTACACAGTTGGAAAGAAAAAAAACCCTGGCTGCACGCCACAGTGCCAGAAACGAACAAACAACAAACCCCAAAAACCCCCCAAATAAACAGTTTCAAAATCAACTTACCAAAGCATTGGCCAGGCAATAACTGAAACAGATGGCTCAGCCCAAAGAGGTATCCCTTCAGTCATCACTAACACCTTGCAAAAATGATGGCAGTGATCAACACAGCAAAAGTCATAGAATCATAGAATCATAGAATGGTAAGGTTGGAAGGGACCTCAAGGATCATCTAGTTCCAACCCCCTGCCATAGGCAGGGACACCTCCCACTAGTACAGGTTACTCAAGGCCTCATCCAAAAGTCAAGAAGTAAAATCACTGTTTCAACCACTTAGCTGAATGCTACGCTGCACCGCATTCCTGACCCAAATTTTTGTTATAAGAAATATATTTTGGTGTAGAAAGTGCAAGCTAAATCTTTTTTTTGGGGGGGGGGATATATATATTTTAAAAATACTTTAATATATATATATGTATTATATATAGAATATAGATTATATAGATATAGATATAGATATATAGATATAGATATAGATATATATAAAATATAGGTTATATATCTATATCTATCTATCTATAAAAGTAATTTAATCATAGAATGGTTTAGGTTGGAAGGCATCTCAAAGATCATCCAGTTCCAATCTCCGGCCACAGGCAGGGACACCTCCCACTAGAACAGGTCACTCAAGGCCTCATCCAACCTGGCCTTGAACACCTCCACAGAGGGAGCAGACACAACCTCCCTGGGTAATCTGTGCCAGTGTTTCACTCACTGTAAAGAACGTCTCACTGTCCTCACTGTAAAGAACTTCTTCATAACATCTAGTTTAAATCTCCCCTCTGACAGTTTAAACCCATTGCCCCTTGTCTTGTCATTACAAGACTTTGTAAAAAGTTCCTCCCCAGCCTTCCTGTAGGCCTCCTTCAGATACTGGAAGGCTGCTATAAGGTCTCCTCAAAGCCTTCTCTTCTCCAGGCTGAAAGCCCCCAACTCTCATAGCCTGTCCTCACAGGAGAGCTGCTCCAGCCCTCTGATCATCTTCACAGCCCTCCTTTGAGCTTGCTCCAACAGTTCCATGTCCTCCTTGTTTTGGGGGCTCCAGACATTCACATAGTAATCCAGGTGGGGTCTGATGAGAGCAGAGTAAAGGAGCAGAATCCCCTCCCTTGCCCTGCTGGCCATGCTTCTCTTGATGCAGCCCAGCACACAGTTGCTGCCTGAGCTGCATGCATACACTGTCAGCTCATGTTGAGCTTTTCATCAACCAAGACCCCAGGTCTTTTTCCTCAGGTCTGCTCTCCAGCCATTAGCCACCCAGCCTGTATACATATACACACACATATGTATGTATATACATAGAGAGATAGATAGATAGATAGATAGATAGATAGATAGATAGATAGATAGATAGATAGATAGGTAGATTTTTTTACATTTATCATGAAATTATTTATTTAGTAATGATGAAAAAAACCCCACAGAAACAAACAAAACAAAACAAAACCCAAAACACCAAAACCCCACAGTTATCTGTGCTTTAGTGTCAAACAATACCAGACACAAATATAACTTCACTGGCAAGGAGATGATATTCCACTTTTCTGCACAACTCATTACTGACAATATGCAAAGAAAATATTTATAATGTTCTGTTTCACGTTTCATGAAGTTTTACAGGTAATATGTCCTCAGTCAAGAATAATGTAGTGATTAGAAGAGAGCCTGGTAAGAATATCTGGCCATGTAATACCTATAGAATTTAATAAATTTCTCTCCAACTAGAAGAAAATTATTGATTGCCAATTTTTTTTCCCCAAGCTTTAGATCAATTTTTACATCATTTAGCATAAAGTTTCTAGAATTAATTCATGAGAAGGTACAGATAACAAGCTTTGAAGGTAACAAGATATTGATTTGTGCAGCTTTCTATGCTAATTTTAAGATTTGATCACAGCTAATTTAATTTGACTACTGCTTTTTTTCTTCTAGATACCTATAAAACTTTGAGGATGAAGAATCCCTTTGACAACAACTTGAAAAGCCTTCATCAGAAAATAAAACTGGGAAAACTCACGGATTTTTGTGCTTCCTTGTGCAGACACATTTGTGCAGGAAGAAAATACAGCAGTTTGTTTAGAGACAAAAATATTACCTGGGATAATCTGATAAGAAAGGAAGCAAGAAAGGTCTCAGTGTGTAGCTACCTTTCGATTAAGAGCCTCTGCATAAAGTGTAACTTGAAAAGACTCAGTAAAAGATGCAGTTTCACTTTGGCAGCATGCAACATTATCTTCTATTGAATCCTTTTGTGCATTAAGCATTTTGCACCAAATTAGTACAATCTCCACACAGAAACAGGCTGAGCCATGATTTGAGCTGCTGCAAGACTTGGTACTACTACCTTTCTGTTCCTTGGGACTCTGCAGCACTGGACAACAGTCTGACAAGGATTTGTTAAAAGCACAGTTCCTGATCTAAGGTAGTATGTGTTTGACAGCCAAATTAAATAAAATCTAGAAACCATCTGTTTTAGAAACTTTAATGATTAATTTCAGGAAGATGTTCTAAAAATGAGGTTAGTTTTGGCACAGTGTTTATTTATAAGACGTATCACTAGCAATCCAGTATTTTTCATACCAGGCTTATAACTACATTTTCCAGTTATCCATCTGGGCCCTTTTCAATTCAGTGGTTTAATTAAAACTCAATGGTATTATCAATCTGTTGCATTTTTCATTTTGATGGTTATTACATTTACAGTACAGCAGGAGTACAAATTAGAGTAAGAAGATAAATCTCATCTTAGAATTTCATTTCTCTATCTTTGGTAACTTTCGCTGTCATAATATTTTCTAGCTCATTCATGTTTATAAAACAGTTTTAATGATCTATTTTTTATGACTACAATAAAGGAAAACAGGAAAAAAAAATATTTTTCAATAGCTTTACGCATCTCACAGGGTCTCTCTCATCATTCATTCCATCAGTCTGGTTAACAGATGGGCAGTACACGGCAAGGCTGGGAAATGCTCCATGATGAAGTTGACATTAGGAGTTGTCTTTTCATCCCTTTTAAGGTGTGATTTGGCAGTAAGCAGCCAACAGACAGAATCAGAGAGATGAAGTAAAACAGTAGCAGATTCCCCAAAGAGGAGAATGGTGAAATTAAAATTGCAATGTTGCAAGTTACAAGTAGTTTCGATTAATATCAAGGAAGAGCATAGCTGTGCCTTCAAATTACCTGCACAGCCCGGTTTTAGATTGCAATACCCAAACAAGTCTTAAAATTTCAGGTAACTGTTTTGTCTTAGGTCTTGACTAGTGAAGATTATTTCAGAGATTTTTTAAATTAAGTGGTTCCTAACAACAAAATCAGTAAATACTCTACTTGCTTACAATTGCAAAGTTAATTAGAGCAAGTTTTATATGGTCAAAGGAGGAGGGGAATTAAAAGTTAAAAAATTCCACTGCTCTCAAGTAATCTTTCTAGTAAAAATAACAGCCTCAGCTACTCTTTCAACTCTCCTTATCACTCCCGCAGAAACAGAGACAGATACAATTGATCCAGACTGTGCAGTTGCCCACATAGGCTACTATCAAGGTATTCAAACTCTGCACAGTTTGCAGCGCTTCAAGAAGCACAAAAGCCAGTTTGACATCAGTGTTGTCTGTTTTTCTAGCAGTTTCCCCTTTTTATAGCAGTAAACTCCCTAAAATTGTAATTATAACCCAGAAAAGACATCCCTGGAGATGTCAGAAATTAGAGACACATCAAGTCCCTTGGCCTCTGACCAAGACTTTAAGGCGTCTATTTATCACCACCTCATGCTGGGCTATGGGGAGCATTCCCAGTATGCTCATATTTTCCCAGGGGTGACAATTCCCCTTCTCATTTCCCAGTTTCAAGTCTTATAGCAGAGCTTCTGACACACCAACACTCCTCCTCGGCTCTGAATATGGCAGAGCATTTGGAGCAACATTGTTAAAGACTTATTAAACCAAGTTTTAGAGCTGCTTTTGATCACAACCTCAGCTAAATAAAAGGGAAGAAAAGATTGTGTCTGGGTCATACATTCAGTAGCACTGAATGCTTCTGGTTTGCAGGAAGAAACCATTCAAATACTCCCTACAGAAATAGCAAAACAAGGTTAACTCCAGCAGACATTAACAAAAGTACAGGAAAAAAACCTGAGTTATTTTTGTTATATAGTAAGCAGAGCTCTCTACAAACACTTTTCTTGGAAAATCAGGGGGAAAAAAGGCACTCAGTAGCAGTGGACATAGCAGAAGAGAATGGACATACAGGGCCAGCACCCTGTAGATGATCTTTTAGAAACAAAGAGTGTTACAGACTTGTGCTATCCCAAAACAGACAGACACACTCTCATCAACCTGCTCTGCTCCCTTTTCTCCTTTCCCTATCTCTTGATTTGAGAAAATAAGGTTTGAGGAAATCCATCAGCTACATATACAAGTTTCCATTTTAATCTTTGGTTCGATGCAAAGCCAAGAAAACCATAACTTAATTTTTTTAACTGGTAGAAGCTACAAAATCCATGGAATAAAAAAATACACATAACTACATGGAATAAATAGATACACATAACTAAACTGGAGAAAAGTCAACACAGGTTTTATTAGTAGGGAACAAAAGAAAAAAAAAAAAAAAGAAAAAAGTGACACTTCAAAAACAGGTTCTGGAGGAACCAGAAAGCCCAGAGACAGAAATGTAGCTACTGACTACCTAAAGTACAACATTAACAAATTTCCTGGCTGAGGTTCACAAAGGATCATTACAGTTGGGGAAGACCTCTAAAATCACCAAGTCCAACCATCAACCCAACACCACCATGTCCTGAAGGGCCATGTCTGCGTGCTTTTTAAACACCTTCAGGGATGGTGACTCCACCACCTCCCTAGGCAGCTTGTTCCAGCACCTGACTACTCTTTGAGTAAAGGAATTTTTCATAATACCCTATCTAAAGCACCCCTGATGCAACCTGAGGCTGTTCTATCACATGACTTGGGAGAAGAGAACAATCCTCACCTCAATCCAACCTACATTCAGGGAGTGGTAGTGACTGAGAAGGTCTCCCATCAGCCTCCTTTTCTCCAGACTAAACAACCCCAGTTCCCTCAGCTGCTCCTCAGACTTAACACTCTATGCCCTTTAAACAGTTTAATTCCTTTAAACAGGGAAGATAGATGCAACTATCCACAACTAGTAACATGCTCCATAACCAGGAGGATCTCAGAAAAAACTCATGGAGTCATTTGAAAACTGTTACGAAAACAGAGTTCTGATGAGAAAGACATCAGAAAATCAGGAAATACTGGAGCCTGGAGCATCACTGGGTGGATTTGGAAGACTTCACATGGTCTCAGTCCCCATTTCAGAAAAGGATAATGAAATTAGGGGTAATGTAGAGGTTAACAAGAATTATTAAGGCTTTCTTTCAAAAGGGGGATTATGCAGACTGGTTCATCAAACTGAAAAATGGGGGTGGGGGGTGGGGGAAACTATTAGTGTGCTTAGATGGTAGAAGTACATGGTTTTCAAAAGTAATTAGACAGATCCACAGTGAAAAGTCCAACAGGGCTATTAATATTATTGTCCCTGAAGTGGAAGCACCATCTCCAACTCAGGGCTTCCTAAAGCTTCAAGCTATAGGAAGAGATGCAAGAAAATTCCTGTATTGCCATTTTCTTACATAATTTCCTTGGACAGGACAGCCTCAGTGGGACTGTGGGGCTGCCCACTACTGCTGCTCTCTTGATCTTACTCAAAGAAAGGGGAAAACAAGGTTTGCCAAAGGTCAGTGAGAAACATGCATTTATTCTCACTCGCATCATCTTCTGGCCTTTCACCAAAGAAGAAACTACTGAGAAGCATTTATCTGATTAATGTTTTGCAGCAATCAACCTGTCCATTGAGACATGGTTCGTTAGAAGTTGTGTCCGGATTTGTGGTGTTCATCATTTTTTTTCCGCAGACCTCACACAAAGTCAGAGGAAATTCCTGCTGACTCAAACTTTGGAGGAGAGCCAGCATTCCCACAAAAAGAAATGGTTATACAGCTTAAGAGAGGAAAAATTATTTAACCACTTGGTCAAAGGAGAGTTCAACTTGGGTGCTGATCTTGATTACTGAAGCAAAACAACGAACAACACAGTAAACCCTGACAGGAATCAGGAAGAAAGTCATGAAGTCCAAAATACAGTCTGTATCGCAACAAGCATTGTTACCTAGAACAGCTTGAAGGCTAAGGCTTGATATCTGGCTTCTCATTTTAGTGTCAGCAGAGGCTTCCTTTGGCAAAATAATTGTAACAAGGCTATTTCCTTTAAAAAAATGTTAGATACCATTCTTTGTTAAGAAAATGCAAATAGCAATTGTGCAGCTGATGAGTTTTGACACAGATGGCTATCAAAATGCAAAGCCTACTACGAAAAGCCTGTAGACAGCCGAGAGGAGCCTACCAAGGGTATCTGTTCAAGTTGATGTTCCCAATTATGATTTTAGAAGTACCTAGGCAGTACTTATTGTATCCATCACCCCCGCCAACACCCACAACAGACACCATCTCACCACACACACAGAGAGAAGTGTCACTCACCTCAGCCAACTCACACACTTTTAACTTTGAAAAAAATATTAAGAAAGGCAAAACAGAAACTAGCATTAAATGTACACGTAACTCTCACTGGCTCTTAAAGTGGGAGTACTACCTCGTTATCTTTCTGAAGGAGCTATCTGGAGGCACAAGAAGGGCTTGGCACACAACTTGCATTAACTTTTTATATGAGTCAGACACTCAATTATCCTTTGTGCTGTTAAAAGATCCACCCTCGTCTCTAATTCTTCTATTACCGTAAGAGTTGACATCTATTAAAACATCATCAAGCCTGCAGTCAAAATAACATAACACTTTCAAAAAATTACTGGTAGTCAGAGTTAATTGTCTGTAAAATATTTCTTTAAATACTCAATGATTGGAGTCAATATTTCAGATATCTCTTCCATAGATTTTGAGGCTGAATATTTACTGGGAGAGCATCAGCTACTGGTATTTACATTAGACAGAATAAAGGAAAACTACAGTGCAGTAGTAGTCCCTGATTTAGGAGTAATTCTGGCTTCATTGCAAAACTGTAGTTAAGAGGATTGAATTATCTAACAATTCAAAACACATTTGCTCTGTTCTTTAAAGGGGTGATGAAATAATTGAAATAATGAAAGAATTTTGAGCCCAAATCAAACAGAGCAGATATAAATGATCACCACAAAGTACTTAAGGAAAAAGCTAGAGAGAAGTGCAGGCTTGTAAAAAAAGATCACAGAAATTCAAAAATGGAAAATATAAAATGATAAAAAATAATAAAAATTAATGCAGATTAGCCCCTGGAATTTATTACAAATGTAAAGAAAAAGATAAGAAAGCTGGTTAGCATGAATACCAAGATTAATATGAGGTTTCAAGAACGTTAAGAGCTAAAGGAATCATGCCAACAATATGATTAACTGCCACATGGGTCCTACTGAAGTCTTCATTAGATAACCTCATCCCAATCCCTCTTGGGCATTGCGTTATACATCCCTTGACCTGAACCAAACACTTCAGCTTTACTGGGAACCTGCAGTACAGCCATGCAGCAGCCACACACACAGAAAAAAGGAATTCTCACAGGTTCATGGTTTGCTGCCCATTTTTAAGATATCAGGCAGTGACAGGACCAGGGGGAATGGAGCAAAGCTGGTGGTGGGGAGATTCAGACTGGACATGAGGAGGAAGTTCTTTACCATGAGAGTGGTGAGAGCCTGGAATGGGTTGCCCAGGGAGGTGGTTGAGGTCCCATCCCTGGAGATGTTTAAGGCCAGGCTGGATGAGGCTCTGGCCAGCCTGATCTAGGGTAGGGTGTCCCTGCCCATGGCAGGGGGGTTGGAACTGGATGATCCTTGTGGTCCCTTCCAACCCTGACTGATTCTATGATTCTATGTTCTAGACCAGGCACAAACATGTGTTTCTCGCTAGGAGTCCCCAGACAACCCTACACTGAACGCTTTTGTTAAATCCTATTTCTTATTACCCTTATTTCTAATGTGCTCATGTTTAAGCCAGTCTTGCCAACACACAATGTGCAGCACTAGCAAAATAGGCTGAGAATTTAGGTACAAAGCCTCTTTTCCATCAGTAACGACTCCACATACAGAAATGTGCTGTGTCTTGAACACAGAGGATAAAAATAGGTAAGTTTGTAACAAATCCATAACCTGCAAAGAAAAGACCTATTTCTTTAGGAGATAGACAGTGGAGAGACTGAGAGGGATGGGAGTCAGTCTGGTGAGGAGAAGGCGTCGAGAAGATCTTATTGTGGCCTAACAGTATCTTATGGGTAAAAAGAAAGCTGGTGAGGGACTTTTTAGGATGTCAGGTAGTGATAAGACCAGGGGGAAGAGAGCAAAACTAGAAGTGGATAGATTCAGACTGGACGCAAGGAAGAAGTTCTTCACCATGAGGGTGGTGAGACACTGGAACAGGTTGCCCAGGGAGGTGATAGAAACACCATTCCTGGAAGTTTTTAACCCACACCCAGTCTGGATGTGGCTCTGAGCAATCTGATCCAGCATGAGGTGTCCCTGCCTATGGTAGAGGGGTTGGAACTAAATGATCCTCGAGGTCCTTTCCAGCCCTGACAATTCTATGATTCTATGAAGAAAAGATTGGTTTCTTTAATATACATGAAATGCAAGCTGATATGCAGAATAATATTTTGGTTTGAAACTGAATGAGAGATTGGAGATGTGTCCTGTCAGATAATGTCAACTGAACAAAACACCAAAAATTTATCTGTGTGATCTATCACTCTGAAATTGCTGCAGACAAACTGCCTGTGTGCCCAGGGGGGAGCAGCTATGGTTTGAATTAATATTTCTTTTTTGTTAATATAAAAATGGTATTCCATCTTAAAGTGAGGTACAATAAAGGAAAAACTGCAATTGTTTTCTCACCTGTTCTCTTTTCAAATGGAAAGACCACTCAGCAAATAACAGAGATGGATGCAGTTGTAAAGTGAGCAGAGCTAAGTGGGGAGACGCACAGCCACGGCTGTATCATGCTGCTTAGTAGATTAAGCTATGAGCACAACTAAATCTCTTACCCTAAGGTAATCCCATGTGTGGGATTTAACTATCATCTCCAGAAAAAGCAGTTCCAAGAACTACTTTTTCATGTAATTTATTAAGGTTTTACATGGTAGTGGAGGCATGAAAACCATCCCTTATGGCACCTGCCCAAAGTGGTCCATACTAAAGAGGATGGTCATGAGCCATCAGTCCAATTTAACAGCAACCAGAGAACTACATAGACCCTTTTGAAACAAAGGAAGAAATCAGCCAGTAAAGTATAAAAGGCAGGATATTTTTCCTTATATGAGAAGGGAAAGAGCAATGGAAAGCAAGCAGTCATGGAGGTCTCATCCAGCAGACAGGTAGGTACACACAAGCACAGCACCCACATCCCCCATGAGAGAACCACAAGTGATTGGGAATAGGGAGTGTACAATTTCATATAATCATAGAATTGTTTCAGTTGTAAAAGACTTCCAAGATCTTCAAGTCCAACTGTCAGTCTAAGATCACTGTGTCTCAAAGTGCCGCATCCACACATTTCTTGAACACTCCCAGGTGACTTCACCTGAGCAACCTGTTCCAGTGCCTGACCACTTTTTCTGTAAAGTCATTTTTCCTGACTAAACCTCCTCTGGCACATTTAATTTATGTGCAAGTGGCAGGGATGCTTTTGAGGCAGGGGAATGATGATTGGAAATCTAAGGGGATTGGATGTAGAAAGGTGTTTATAAATTTATACCGAGCATCTTGTACTGTAGCTCATCTGGTGCATTGCTGACATCAGTCTGGAATGTACAGTTCACTGATTGCCAGTTAATTATGTCCCATTAATAAATCAATGAAGTGCTTTGATCTTGATTTCATTTCTATTAGATTATTTGAGCAGCTTCTCACTGCAGCAAGCAGGTACCATTGCTTTCCTTGCCCATGTTTCTGAAAAATTGAGAAACTTAACTATGGTCCACAAAATTTTACTCAATACTAATTCAGCCACTTGGAGGAAATTACCGATAGGCTCAAGAATAGACCAGGGAGAAAAAGATCTCCCATAATTTTAGGGGAAGTAAAACACCTTTGCTTGAGAAAAATAATCCCATATTGACATTAAGCAAGCCTGACACAACACATAAAAGGCAGCCACTGCGGTTTTGGGCAGCTAATGAATTAATAAAATGCTTATTACTTCTTCAGTTTAAAAAATTATGTTAGAATAAACAGAGGTCTGACAAAACTATTACGATACAGATATTCTCCACTCTCTGTTCATTCAGTTGGTTTTCCCCCAAGGTAGACAGGCACTCACAACAGCACAGAAAACAACAAAGCAGGCCACAGAGCAGGAGGATGCTTGCTGCAACAGCAGCAGTTAGCATCTCAGAGTTTGTTACATTGGATTTTTATTGCTGTTTTTCTGCTGAAAATTCTGGTTTTCCACAGTTGCACTAAGCTTCGGTAAACTATACAGTACGCACCAGAGTTTAACTCTCTGCTGACTGCTCCCCACAAACAGCATTTGTTGCCAAAGCTAGGAGTTTAGAGAAATGGGAAAAATACAGTCTAAGGCAAGTATGGTAAGAGTGACATTTACGTTCCTTTTTCTTGATGAATCACCCTGAGCACGGCAACATGCTGACCAATATCCCTCTGCCCACACTATCACAGTTCTCGGTGCAGTATGTCCTACACAAGCACTAGCCCTTATTTTGCCATTTTTCCTCTTTTCTCATTTGGTTCAACGCTCCACAGGAACAGGGGGAAAATCAAGCAAGAGACCTTCCAGGCTTGAGTTAGCAGTGCAGGGGCAGAAGAGAGAAAAACAAGACTGCAGTTCTTATAAGGTCTCGCTCTTTTACTTTGCTTAAAAGTACCAAAAAAATAGGTGGCTTCATTAAAATCCGGAAAAATTAGGCTGGTCACTAGTTAGCAGTACCCTTTGAAGGAGCCACTGAAGTGATTTGGGAGCAATTTTCTTCCATAAACAAGACTTACAGAGGAGTCTGCATTCTTGAGGCTCTGGAGCCTGATCTGAACAGAAAGAAGTCGACTGGCAAAAGACATTCCCTGGAAGGTAAACGTATTTATTCATTCTATGGCCTTTCTGCCTTATGGTGAATTTATGAGCTTTTATGTTCTGTTATATTTTCAGCGTTCAGCTCAGAAAACCACAGTTGTGACACAGAATGAAAAAAATCCCATAAAGTCAAAAAGCATAAAAAGAGATTTAACTGTCTCCTCTTAATTTCTTTCTTCTGTGGGATAAATCTTTGATTCAGGCTGAACAGCTCAGCTGCTCTTCAGTGCTAGCAGGGGAAATGCACACCTCCTAAAACTGCTGCACAGCTCCTGGACCATCACCAGAGCCCAAACCAAGCACTTCTCAGGCCCAGGGCTCAGAGACAAGGACGGTGTTTACTCTCTGCCCACTCCACGAGTGGTTCTGCAGGCAGTAACAAAATAGGGTTTCTCCAGAGCCTCTACACTGCCATCCACTGCCATCCACAAATGCCCATGTAAGTCCAGTAGCAAACCACATCAGTTCCTTCCAATCCACCTTCAATAGTTGCAAATGCTGATCCTTAATATACAGCAGTACAATGGTCAAAACTATTAGTTCCACTTTCAAGTTGCCTCACACACAAAAAAAGTTTTTGATGAGGCCAGGCAGGTCTGCTAAACCAAATCGCTGAAAATCTTCTCAAATTGGAAAAAAAAAAAAAAAATTATTCAGCTTCATTTGCTCTCCTTCTCTCCAAAAGCTATGAGCTATGAATATCTCCAGAACAAAGCCTACTAACACAATCTCTAACAACCTGTAACCTTGGCAGTACCACCCAGCTGTTCCCACCACATTTACTCAGGCTTTATGTATTGTTCTTTGAAAAAAGCAGGAACGCAGTCCCTGGGCTTGGTTTTTGTGTCAGAAGAATGCAATGCTAGAACATAATTATTACATTTAGAAAAACGACACAAGAGCTACACAGTAGGCATTTTATCTAACATCCCACCTAGTTTCTAACTGAAGGGAAATCAGTCAGCCTAAAGAAAAAGTCTTCAAAATGGGAGTTACCATAACCTGAATAGGGGAAAACGATGCTCTGAAAATTAGGTTTTAGAAGTTTGAAATCTTCATCCACAACACTAAACTTCATCCTTCCTTACTCTCACAACTTCATGGTAAGCAGTTATGATATTTGGAGGAACTCTGTACACCCACACCTGAAACTATGCACATTAAAAAAAAAAAAAAAACTTTTTTTATATATTATACTTTATATTTTTTTTCCCCTTGGGTTTGAGGGGAAACCAGAAATATTTAACTTCAATGTCACAAAGCAAACTTCTCTTTCAGAAAGCTTTTCAGAAACTCTGCTTCCACTTTTCAAGAGAAGAGGTTGATGGGACTGAAATTTGGAAAAGGAGTTTCAGCTTTCAAAATTCCATTCCTATTCTCCTTATCACCTACATGTGGAATAACTTAATTTAGTTTTTTTATACCAAAAAAAACCAAACCAAACCAAACAAAACAAAAAAAAAAAGCAAAGCTGTTGCCCTCATTTCTGAGTTTGATGACTAAAATAATATTAGACATAAGATTTTTAATTGAAAGCATGATTTAAATAAAATTGAGTGTGTACAATAGAAACTCAGACTAGACTTCTATTTTTGCCTACTTACTTTTTTTTGGTCTTGTCCTGCTACATTGCACAAGAACCACTCAGATCATTTATTTTTTTCACTCAGTGCTGTATATAGCTGTGCTGGTTTGTGGCTAGTCGGAATATTTTAATAGAGAAAATTTACACTATAGGTTGTGAAAGGAAAACATGGTGATGTCTAGTTCACTCATAGGCTTGCTGAGATGTTTGGGAAAGGAAATCAAAACATTAGATAAGGCAGTCTCAGTCTGTCTCTCTCTGGGGGCACAGCGTCTCAGGTGGTCTAGCTTCTGGCTCCTCTTTGCCGATTAATCTTCACTAACCACTTTTCTTCTAACCCCTCTGGCCGATCCTCCAAGCTCAACTTGTGCGTAAAGCAAACCCAGGGGTAAGGTATAGGGGTGGGGAGAAGGNGGGGGGGGAGGTGGCGAGTAACTCCCAAACCATCACAATCACCCAATCCATCTTTTGATACAGGATGCTAAACCTGGTGCCAAAGGTGCACTTGGCAACACAGCCGAAGTGCACATGAAGCTGGCCCAGGAGCATCCAGGTGTATGTTGCTATTGCAGTGAGGTCTTTATTACTTCGTGAAGCAACAGTTCGAGGCACATTTGAATGTTGCTGACTCTTTATGATGTCACCCAGCAATACAGACGATGCCATGAAATGCGCAGTCCTCAGGGTGGGCAGAACAGATGGAGCCTTAACATTTACTGGAGACTCCAGTTACACAGCTTCTGCATCTTAAATATTTTATACAATCTGATCATATGGGAGCTTCAGCTGTGGAAACAGATGATGCTGAAACAAGATCTGATCCAATCTGTTCACTTGCCACTGTTCAAAACCTGGTAAAGGTGAACAGGTCACCCAGTAGCCCACAGTGCTTAGAGGCATGGGACTCTCAGGCCCACACACTTGCTTATTACTGTTTATTGCATTTAACACCACTCAGCATGGATTTGTGCTGCACCACATTTACTCCAGCTAATCAACTTTAACTCAATTTTGCTCAAAAACCAAGCAAAAGATTTTCCCAAATTACAGTTCTGATGCTCTGCAGATGAAGGTATACGTTAGAAATCACAGGAGATGTTACCATTACAGACATTTAAGTAAGCTCTTAACATAAAATATTTACAAAGGGGAGGATTTGCAATACTGTAGTGGTAAACAGCACCCCAAGTTTAAATACACTGAAAATAAATTTTAGGCTGGCTCTGAGGAGGTATGATACTCTGCAGGGAAGCTGTGCTGGAACACTCCAGGCTGTGGGTGCTGTTAGCCTAAATGCCAGAGCAGGACAACCATGGAATGGTACACATTTGCATTTACACAGAGCAGAGAAGGAAAATGATGTGAGGAAGCAGCATGAGAATGTTACCTAAGCCAGCCTCAGAAATACAGAAATACACTTCTAGCATGTCTTTTGAGACAGCTGGGATGATCTGAAAGCTTCCCCCAACACCATCTAGGAGAAGAGTATTAAAAGTGAACCAGCTCTGGTTCACCTTACTTTAACATTCCAGACTAAAAATTGTTTTATAAAAGCTGATTCATGAACAGACTAAATATTGCTGTTCTGGGATGCACAACAAAGAGTAGGGCAGATGGTCAGGGGTGGCAGCAGCTTCACTCATCTGATTTTAATCCATCACCATGACTGTCAGAACCCTCAGTCACGTACATTTCACTTACTCACTTGTTCAGTTCATGCAAGGCATCCCAAAAAAGCCTGCTGAACAAGATGTACAGCTCATCTTTACTATTCAACCCTGCCAGCATTCCTGGTTTTTCAAACAAGTTTGGAGGAATAAATTTGCTCTTGGCTAAGAGAACCTCTGCCAGGTTTTTCCATCTTAAGTACATTTTAATCGGATCACCACTACAACTTTTCAAAAAGCAGTATTTAATGAAAACAAACAGATACATAACTGTCAGATGTCACAGTAAGATTGTTAATGTGTGTCATCAGCAAGTTTTAATAGGAAAACTTAAA
>VWZE01003287.1:164547-194039 GCA_013396675.1 Eubucco bourcierii | reverse complement strand
AAAAAAAAAAAAAGAGTTATGACAGGGAAATCTGGTTGCTATAGAAGTCCAGTTTCCACAAATACAATCTCCCCAGCAGAGAGGAGCTCTACACACACAGCCCAAGCAGAAGTCCATGTCAGTGCCCATGAGTATGATCACACACGCAGCTCCCACATGTGGGCTGCTCTCATTCCTCTGCCCCTACCCACCCCACGGCATGCTCCTGCCCTCTCTTTGCTCATCCTCACCACCTCTGCTGCAGGGCCAGTCACTCTCAGACAGCTGATTCAACAGAAAACCCATTAAAATGGATAGAGAAAAACCCCACTTTCCATCACATGAAGCTATCTGAATCAATTCATCCGGCACAGCCACCCAATCTGCTGAGGAGTGAGGGTATGGGTGGAAATCTCTACCCCAAGGAGGACACAGATACTTTAGGCAGCACTTCTGCAAGTCTGTGTTGTAACCTCAACAAACACACCCACTTAAACAAATTGTGATTAACCAGCTACAGCAGCTTCTCCAGCAAATGATTCCACTCTAAGCAGGTGCTGCTCATACAAATGAAAAGAGAGGGTTGAAGAAGAAAATTTGGAAAGATAACACTGGGGATATAGCCAGATAGATTACAGATGCTAGATTCTTTCACCCAGTAACATTCATGCTTCAAAATCCCTGCATCTAAGACTGTTGTTTCTAAGAACAAAGCTGAATAAAATGATCAATGGTTTCTCCCTTTCACTACTTTCTGTAGCAAAAGGCAAAGGGCCTGTCTAAACTTTCTTTCCTTCCCTAATGAAACTCTTATTGATTTTTCATTCTTGTGAATCACTGCCTTAGAGCAATTTCTTTTAGCCGCAGGTTCTCACATTTAATTTGTATGTATGCTTAAGGGAAAGTTTATCAATAAGAGTCTCTAGAGAGATACTAAAAGGGTTTTATGAGAAAGTTATGAAATTTTACATATGGCATATACCAATCTAGTAAAAAAAAAAAAAAAAGACTGGAAGCCCAGAATAATGCATGACATTAACAATCAGCAGTTTCATGTAACACCCTATGCCACCTCCTTGCAGCTGTCAGTGCATAAAGACAACAGAAGTTAAGACTGCACAGATTTATGTTAATAAGGAGTAAAAATAAAAAGCCATCACAACAGAAACTCAGTCAGATGTAAGGGTCTTCCACATGTTAACAGCTACCTGAAGACAAGCAGATGAGAACACATGTATGTGCCCAGAGCATACTAGGACTGTTGCTGCCACTAAAACGTATCATCTGGTCAGGCAGAAAGAAACTGTTAGGATTTTTTAAACTTTAATAATAATCCATCAGCAATACATGAACAGACAGCTTTGTCAATACCATCAAAGGCAGAAAAAAACCCCATCTCTGATAATTTATTCTAAAACTTACATTTCTCAGCTGCCTCAATTGCTATTTAAATAAGAGAAACTAAAATGCTATGAACCTTCTAGTTGCCATTCATGCAAAATATGCTACTTTTACTAGTCAATGGATGAAGAAAATTTATGAGCCAAAGGCAATCATCCAGGATACAGTAATTAAACTATTAGTTAGGTGCATAGCTAAGAAAAGCTATCCTTTTGTTTAAAAGTCAGGACTTTGCACTGTAATTAACATTATCTAAATGTCTCTGTCCACAAGTGAAAAGGATTGGCTACAATTGGTTCCAGAAGACTCTAAACAAGGATCTTTAAGAAATAATTTAGGCTTGGAGATGGGGGCAATAAAAACCAAACCAAAACAACCAAACAAAAGAACAAAAATCAAGGCCTACAAAATTATACTTTAGGGCGAAAAATGAATCGTGTTGCTTGAGTCAGCCACCCAGTGTACTGCTTGGTTGTCCTCAAGAGGTGAAGCAGGAAAAAAGCTTGATGGGAATCACCTTTTCCCATCCTCTCATGTCTCTGTTTTTCTGTCGAAGTATCAATCTCACCTGTAGTACCGTGCTCAACTCTGCAGTCCTCAGCACAAGACAGAGACCTGCTGCAGGTCCAGGAGAGGCCACAAAAATGATCAGAAGGCTGGAACATCTCTCCTGTGAAGAAAGGCTGAAGTGTTGGGGTTGTTCAGCCTGAAGAAGGGAAGATTCCAGGGAGTCCTTACTGAAGCCTATCAGTACTTAGAGGGGGCCTGTAAGAAAGCTGGGGACAGACTTTTTAGCAGGGTCTGCTGCAACAGGACAAAGGTGATGGTTTAAAACTAAATGAGGGGAAATTCAGACTAGATATAAGGAAGGAAGTTTTTACAATAGGGTGGTGAAACACTGGCACAGAGGCGGTAGATGTCCCCAGCATTTCAGTTCAGATTGTTTGGGGCTCTGAGCAACCTGATCTAGTCAAAGATGTCCCTGTTCACTGCAGGGGGATTGGACTAGATGACCTTTAAAGGTCCCTTCCAACCCAAAGGCATTTTGTGAACTTCCTAGTACTATCCTAATGGTGATAATACAATTGTCCTTAACAATTTCCCAAATCACCTGATTAAGGAAGGAATTAAATAGGATTACCTGTCTAGGATCAATTAATATCCACTAGCAGTGATCTATGATAGAGCCTGCAGCACCCTGCCCACACAGCTGAGAACAGAGAGGAGGAGGGAAAGAGAGAAGCCACTGCTGGTCATGGGGATCAGATTGAAGAACAGACTTTGTGAGAAGGTCAGACACAATCTGAGGAGTGCTGAAGGAAGAAAAGTCCTTGAACTGCAGAGGAACAAGCACTAGATGGAATTGAATGCGAGACTGCTTATACAGGATGCTTACTCCACCACAAAGAAAAGTGGCAACACCAGCACAAGGCATAAAAAGGAGATTTTACAGAGATAAGCAGATTTAAAAAAATTCATCTGCTGCTTGTGACAATTAGGTCTTCTACACCAAAAATGTCTAAGAACTGCAAGAAATTATACTGGGATAAGAAAAGGTTAGGGAAATCTTTAAACTCCCACAAAATTGTCAATACCAAAATACTGAGATTAAAAGAACATTTATAAAATCCAACATGAAGCAAACATGAAAAGGTTGCTCAGGTGCAAGATAACTGAGTAATGTAACCTTTCAAAGCAGCAACAAAAAGCGATTAGACCATCCCTTGGATTGAAAATGATTGATTATTACTGCTAATATTGGAATTGAAGTTGACTCTAATGCTTTTTATGTAATTGCTTTATTGAATGCTGCATAGCTTCATCTAGTAATATATTCAGAACATTGCAAGTTTACCTTTAGCTCCTGACACACCAAGACACACAGGCATATAGTTAAAATATATTTATCCCAATGATATCATATTAAACAGCATATACTAAGGTTAGCTTCTGACCTTTCTAGTAAGGTCTTGCGGGAACCTTCTGCCTGCAGAATCATCTAATAGATTTGAGTACCAGCAACTTTCCATCCTCTGCATCTGTTCACTGGTTTATTCCATTAACTGTATCAAAATATCTTAAATGTGATTTGGGGCCTTGTGTGCTGTAATAATTAAATCATTTTGAGGACTTTGAAAGCTAGTTCATCTGTTTAGAAAAAAAAAAATCAATCAAGGACAAGTAAATCACAGTGAAGAAGATTAATAAGAAAGTTTTGGGTTTTTTTTTTAAATGTATCAGAGTCTGTTAAAACTTTAATTCATCTATAGCCTAAGTATGGACTTTTTTTTCCCCTTGATTTAGACCTTTGTTTTCATTCAAAATAACCGGCCTTCAATATCGAAATGTAACTGCATAGAATTACATTTTCTCATTTGCTTTTCAATTTCTGTGATTTGTTTTCCCCTAGTGTCACCCCCTGCCCTTTTGGACAGAGTTCTAGCAAAGGTCAGTTGTCAATTAGCCATCAATAAATACCTAACATGAGAGCAAAAAATTTTTGACTGCCTGAACTCCTCCTACTAAACCAAGCAACATGTGTGAAAGCTCACAACAAAAAGCATGAAGTACTTTTAGAGTGTTCAAAATGTAAATATAATGTTACCTTTAAGGCTGTAAGTATGAAAAATATCAAATAAGGTGTGTAATACCAAGCTTTATCACCTATTGCACACCTATATTGACTTAACCGAGACACGCTCACTTATCTACAAAGCAAAAATTGGGTTTTAAGTACTGTACTTTGCAAGACCCTCAGGGCACAATAACATTACTGTCATCATTTACTTGACTTCCCTGTCGCTCACTTGATCCTTCCCCAGTCTTTTCAAAACATTGCAGCTATGTGTCTATTTCTACCAGTGGCTGGCCTTGACTAGATGGCAACACAGTTATACACGGTTGACATTTAAAAACACTCCCAAAGTAGTGCATAAATATAGGCTTACATAGACGCTAGCATGTATACAACAAATTTAACACTCAGGAGGGTGGTGAGACACTGGAATAGGTTGCCCAGGCAGGCTGTGGATGCCCTTTTTTTGGAGGTGTTCAAGGCTAGGTTGGATGGGGCCTTGAGCAACCTGATTTAGTGAGAGGTGTCACTGCCCATGGCAGGGGGCTTGAAACTATAAGATCTTTAAGGTCCCTTCCATTCCAAATCATTCTACGAATTGATGATTTCACTTCCCAGCTCAGCCTCTGCCCTGTGAGGAACTCTCTGAAGTAGGGTTTGTCTCTTCTCCCTGCTATCAGGGGATAGAACAAGAGGAAATGGCCTGTAATTGTGCCAGGGGAGGTTTCTGCTGGAGATTAGGAATAATTTCTTCCCTGCAGGAGTAGTGAGGCATTGGAATAGGCTGCCCAGGGCAGAGGTGACAAACGTGGACATGGCACTTTCAGACATTAATTAACGGTCATGGTGGTGCAGGGCTGATGGTTGGACTTGGTGATCTTAGAGGTCTTTTCCAACCCAAACAATTCTGTGATTCTATAACTTTCCACATCAGTGTTACACATGCAAGGATATATACATACAGGGCTGGTGAGGGGGCTGGAGCACAGCCCTATGAGGAGCAGCTGAGGGAGCTGGGCTTGTTCAGCATGGCGAAGAGGAGGGTCAGGGTAGACCTTATTGCTCTCTACATCTACCTGAAAGGAGGCTGTAGCCAGGTGAAGATTGGTCTCTTCTCCCAGGCAACCAGTGACAGAACAGAGGAGACAGCCTCAAACTGCACCAGGGCTGCTTTAGGCTGGACATTAGGAAGAAGCTCTTCACAGATAGAGTGACTGGCATTGGAATGGGCTGCCCGAGTAGGTGGTGGAGTCCCCATCCTTGAAGGTGTTTAAAAGGAGACTGGATGAGGCACTTAGTGCCATGGTTTAGTTAATTAGAAGGTGTTAGGTAATAGGTTGGACTCAATGATCTCAGAGGTCTTTTCCAACCTGGTTAATTCTGTGATACCTGAATTTTTTATTTTATTTTTTTTCCCCAATCTTCATCTTTTTTTTCCCCACACACAATTTTCCACGTTTGGAGCCAATTCTGAAAGTAAGGTTTTCTCAGCACTCTGCAAAGGAATGCAGAAGATAGTGCATTGATATTTCCTTAAGAGAAAAGTGCAATCAATAATAGTTAAAGCTTGGATAAGCCCTCATTATTGAATTCCTAGAACTTCAAAATGAATACATGGCCACTACCTGTTAAGCACTGACACAACTTTGCACGTTACCAGCTCACCGCTGAGAGTGAGTAAAGCTGAATTTGGCAATCCACATCTGCTGAATGACAAATTTTCACATTCAAAATGGTTTAGATCAAGATATAACTATACCTGGGTTATGAAATATTTAATGGCAGTTGAAGAATACATGTATTGAATTAGTTTAATTGAAAATATTGAAAACTTAGGTGAGTTGCTTATTCCAGTCAGACTGCATTATGCATTTAATACACAGAGCCGCAGACAACTTATTGAAATTCATTTTCACTTCCTCTTTTAATACAGCACTGCTTTATTAACAGAGGCAAGAATATTAAGGGAATGACAATAAAAACTTTACACCAGCACTGCCTTGTGTGCACCATATTTAATAAAAACTTCTGAGAAGTTCCTGGTGTTTAATCATTACAGCCTCCTTGTAATCTTTGTTTGTAACAACTTCATTTCTGTATTCTGTCCAGGCTGCTGCTTCAAAACAACACAGCTAATACACACCAGAATTTATTCAATGTATATTAAAAAAAATTCTATATCCAGTGTCTGCACTAGGAAGATTTTCAATAGCTAGAACAAAACTGCTTATTTTGCTTAAAAGCAACTGGGCAATATAAATCAACTCAACTAATAGGTCAAAAGATTCTAAAGATGTCACAAGTACTGAATTTATTTCTGTCTTCAGCAGCTTCAAACTTGTGTAATTTATGGCTATAAATGTCATACTGTAGAGATGGAAAACATGCCTCAAACACAGGTAGATATTTTTAAACTACTGATATTTGAAGCTCTTTGGATCTCAGGGGTGATAGTATAAACCCCAGAGGAGACCAATCAGTGAAAAGGTTCATATGATAACACAATAAACATCAGACATTCCCTTGCCCCATATTTAATCATGTGGCTGGCACCACCAGCCATGTTTCATACTTCTGTTGACCTACTCAATAGGTCAATAAAATCTTCAGACAGACTTACTAGAGTACCTACCTTATAATTTTTTAAGTATATTGAAAATATAATGTTTTAAAGGCCAGGATTTTTCAGGAAGCCACACAGTGTGAACTACTATTGCAAAAAAAACATAGGAACACTTTTAAAGCTGCTGTTGACCATGCCAAGGAACGTGATTCCTTCCTTTGCCACTCCGTTCTCCACATAACTCCAAACGTTTTTGCAGCTGCTTAGGCTGCACTGGTGGCACAAGCCCCTTCTCCAAGTCTTCTGCTGAAAGTCTGACAGCACTAAGTGACACAATGAGCTTTTAAAACCAGTGTGGGGAAAAAATAAACATCAATGAGTGGGCAAAAGCAAGAAGCACATATTCTGGCTAAAGATAAATAACACAGATTTACTGGTCCTTTCCCCAGAAACAGTTGGGTACTGAGGTGTGCAAGCAGCAGCACAGCAGCGACACCGGCTCTGCGTTCAAGGCGTTGGGTTGGCTCCTCTTTGAACATACGCCCTTTCAAGTGAAATTAATCACTCTCTTTATCACTCCTGCAGCATCTGGAGCCATAATCATTACCCAACTGCTGAGAAAGAAATGAAACCACTAATCGCACAGGGAGTAGGGTTTAGCGTTCGGAGTAGGAAAGTTTTTATTAAGTTCTCATTTGAAAAGTGATTTTTCACAGCTAGCCTTCCAGGACACGCCACACAAAAGCTGGATATACTTCAGCAACTGTCTACAACTCATCTCTCAGAATACAGAACCAATATATTTAGAACTGCTGTAATGACGTCTCAACGTGCTTTTCCCATATTAGTGCTATAATCCTAAATCGCTCTTACATTCAATTATGACACAGAGACACATTTAGCCATAACCTTTAAAAGGTTTCTGGGAGAAGAAACTGCAGAAGTATACAAAGTGGTGGCCACCAGGCAGTATAATGAAAAAGAAGGAGCAGACACTGCCTCTGGAGTCACACATCACACTTGGCCTGATCTCAGCAGGAATTCCCTATGCAAACCAAAGCTTATCTGTCCCATACTATATCAAATGGGCATTACATCTTATCTATCCACTAGTTGAGGGTGATTAAAATAGACCATATGAACACTATTGCAAAAACCTGGATTACCATGAAATATTCCCCATCCCTTCTAACTTCTCCATTTCATTTTCCTGGCTTTTACCATTCACATTTTCTAAAAGAAGAAAAAAAAAATAGAAAGAAAAAAAAAATTCTTCTTGTAAACAAAAAAGAGTAAACTGATGACAGCAGGACTGTTTTCTTACAGACCAGAGGAAAAAGTAACACAAATCTAGGGAGATATGGCATCAGTGGACAGGCTACCCAAAACTCACATCCCTGGAAAGAGTCAGCTGCATTATCTGCATCCTTAGGAGAACAAGATGCTCCTTAGGGATTTCTAATACAATTCTGTGTATCTTCACCTAAAATAATTGTGCTCTACACAAAAGCTGAACGAGAAAGCAATTACCTCTATATACTGAAATTGTTCAATTAAGTGGCGAAGTGAAACTCTTATCCTAACTAACTTAAGATACAGCGATCAAAAAATAAACTTGCAGGGTTCTGAAGAAGGGCAGCAGAATAATTAAAGCTGGTAGTCCTGGAATGGGGCTGAAAATGTGATCATCCATTTTTAATGCTCCGCCTATACATAACAACAGAAATCTTTCCAACAGCTGCTTTCAATTAAAAAAAATATTAACCCCGAGGAAAAAGTACAAAAACATCCCCATCTGTTTTTCTTGCCACTCACTGTGCTTCTTTTGTGAGTGAAATATGTACAACAATACAATCCAACAAAGTTGAACGAAAAGTACCACAATTCCAATAATAAGCTATCTTTTTTTTTCTAAATGAACAATTTAAAGGAAAGCACTTTTGCAGATTTTCCCCTGTGACCCGCAGCTCTGTTCCCATAGTAACTATTGAGGAAAGAAAAGGATAAGATGCCTAACTTATACTTTTCCCAATACCAACAAAAACCAGGGAAAAAGCACCTTATTCTCAAAAACTATTATTCTCAGGAAGGAAAGAGGGACATTAAAAGATTAGTGTGAATCTCCTGTGTAATCTAGTTTAAACCACCACCTACTGAACATCTGATGTTGGTTAGACAAAGATATTTGTTAAAGCATGTAGCCTTTGTGTAAAAGAACTACTGAAATACTTTTGTGAGCCCAACAATAACAAAACTACCAGGCACATGCTGTAAAACCTCACATCTGAACTCAGCAAGCATCATCATAGTCCAGAGCCAAGCTGCTGCTCAGTACTCATCTCAGTTGAGGACCTAGCACCCTGTCTATTACCTCCAAGCATATAAAGTGCTCATTTTAACATATATTTCAGTGTCATTCTGTTCCTCCTTTCCTTGCCTATTAAATTTGACTGATAGTCTGTACTCCTCATATTGCATGCTGTAGCACATTTTTCTAGGAAAAAAATACAGAAGCCACAGACTCTTTCCTTAAGCAATGCCACCAATAACATTGTCACTGGTGTCTTCAAGTCCCTGGAGGAAAAACAGAGCTAGTAAGAACATATCAAGTGTTCTAGACAAGGAACAACGACATCAGTTTAAGCATTTCTGCATCTCTGATTGCTCTTTCCAAACTCTTCCAGGAACAATTCCAGTATCTCTGACACTGCTTAGCATTCTCTGGGTCAGCAGGGTAGGTTGTCCTGTCATGTCCCATACGCTGAGCTTTTAGCCCTGCAGCTTAAGCACAAATCCAGAAGCTACAGCAGAGAAGACCATAGTGGGTTAGCAATGGGCTGCTGTGGCACATTAACCCAACACAGCAGCCCAGCTCAAGCACCTGAAGGACAGGTCAGGGTGAAAGATGAACTTCCAGCATAGAAAGGTTTTTAGGAGACAGACTGAGAAGCTATGTACATTTGCCTAGTTCTGACAAACTCAGCAGTATTTACTGCCTGAGGACACAAGGTTTCTGCCAACTCTGAACTCTCACCCAAGTGTTCTCTCTACAGCCACTGCAAAGGGTTAGAAAGTAAGGCAGCTGATGCACCTCAACTCCAACACAAGCTGGATTCAGTTGTTCAGAAAACAAGACCAGATGAGGATACCACATCAGGAGTGGAATGATAAAGGCAAGGAGAAGTGGTAGAAATATATGCAATAATATGCAATTGTTTGGAGCAAAAAGGTGAAAATATGGATAGGAAAAGGTAAGGAATAATAAGAAAAGCAAGTATTTAGCAATCTGAGACAACTGCACTCTGGTTTAAGGAAGTATGAGACTAGTTTTGAGCCTACCCTTAAATCTTCTCAAACATGAGTGACTGGTATCAGTCAGTACATTAAGTTTTTCTTACCAATAATATTCTGCAAAACAAATTCATTTAACTCTCCAAGTATTATTGGGTTTTGGGGGGATTTTTTTCCTTTGGTTTTGGTTTTTGGGGTTGTTTTTTTTTCAAGTTTTGCAGAAATAAAACCATAATTTAGATGGTTCCAAACAATGTTCTTTGCAAAGAATTATTTTAGACAAATTTACAACTACTTTTTTTTTTATATTTAAATGAGTTTTTTAATGACTACTTAATTAAACCACACCAACAGATTAAAAACAACTAAACCACTTCAAATTAAACTGCTCATTGCAAAATATTCAAAAAGAGCACCAGCTATGGGACTCTGATGTGTTTTAAGCCAGGCACTTCTAATTAAAATTGTAAAATATCAGAGGGTGAAAACTCATCTGTGATTTGATACGATTCTGGAGAGTAATGTATAGAAAATATTTGGTTTGGCAAACCAGTGCAAAGAGGATATGCTTACTAACAGGGGTCCAGAATAGTTTGGTATCCTTAAATTGCAAATATATTAGGAGTAACTACCAAAAGAAGAGTTATGTAAAGAACGTCTAGTTCAAGAGTAAAGGCAGCAACTAAGTATGAATAAAGGTGAAAAGTAGAAAGCTTATCATTTTAGCACAACTTTTTAATTATCAATCTTATGACAAGAATCTCAACAAGTTTTAGAAAGAACTTAATAGATTATTTCTTTACAATTGTTTAATTGTTGGTGCTGTCAATAGAACAAGATTGCAATCACTAAGCTCAAAGAATTGCTGCAGTCCTAAACTCTTAGTAAATAGTGAAGAACCACAGAATCATTCCAAGTTTGATTAAATCAAAGCTAATTTTCCAGTCTAAGGTTGAGATATTTAAAATTCCATTCACCAAGACAGAATAAGAATAACCTATGATTAGAATATTTGCCACAAATTAAGGTTTGGAGATGTCAGACAGTGAGATATATCGTAGAATTCCAGATGTCACACAATGGGTAACTAAAAAAGACAGTTGCACTTCATTAAGTGCTGTCCTACCAAATAAAAGACCCAACTAGTATAGGACAGATTGTCATTCATCTTGTAGAACTTTTGGGGAAAAAAAAAAAAAAAAATCACTTGTTGCAGACCTATCTTTCAGTCCCTTTTCAGTAGGTTTGAGTTCTACTGTCCTTTGAAGATCTGGACCCCTTTTAACGTTTGGTATACACAGGTAAAAGTTTGGCTTTTAAGACATAAGGTCAAAGGCACTTCCAAGCCAGCACTCGGCCCTCCTGAAACTGCAGTCTTGAGAAAAGGCATTTCATAGAAGTATTACCAGAGAACAGAGAACAAAACAGGGTTTTTTTCATCTTAGCTGTAACTGGCTCACCCACATTCACAAGGAGTTCAAAGGTTCCTCCACGTTAGAAGTTGTTTTCCGAAAAGTTCATTTTGTACCCTTTCCGTTATGGATTATTTCTGAAGGAGGACTTATTTATGATCAAGTACCATTTGTTAGCCTTATTTTAAGAAGGACTTTCAAATATAAGTAATAACTCAGAATTAGAGTTATTTTATGTTCACCTGAGGCAAGAGAACTTACAGTTCACCACACCTAGCTCCCAGGAGCTCACAGAGACCAGAAGATTAATAGTTTTTTCCTCATGTAGAAATCTCTCTACTGTGATCAGTTGTATTACAAATCTGTTTCCCAGTTTGATTCCTCACTTTTGCTGCTCTTCCTTTCCTAGCAGGGAGCCTGTCCCTGCTGGGCTAAATGACCATCCTGATCCATTTTTTGGAAAGAATTACAGATGGAGAACTCATTGGAATACCAGATCTGGGTTTCTAATAGTCCCCCTTCTTCCCTTCATTAGTAGATAGTGTATTATTTCCATGTGAAATAGCATTTCAGCATAATGAGAGAGCTATTTTCCAAAAGTCTGAATATTTTCATTCTACGAACATATCTTTATAATATTCCCCTTATTTAAAAGCAAACAAACAAACAAACCATCCACATCACAGCTTTGGCTCTGAGAGCCATCTTTATGGGCTATATATCCCTTTTCCCTTTCATTCTGTTAGTATTTGGTGGGGGGGAATGGCACATGCACAATTACTGAAGTGTAGTTTATAAAGGAGCAGTGATGGCAAGATTGCAACTCATCCATGCAGCAACATCAAGTGTCTCTGGGAAGGGTTAATTCTCAGCATTTGATGATCTTAACTGCCAGCCTCTCTACTGTGAACCACCCACAATATTTCCCGTGTTGCACATGTTTTAGACTTGACTTTAGAACTAAATTTTCAAGGGTCGTCAACTTGAATCATGCTGTGGGTTCATGTGTGCATCAATAGTCTATATAAAAGCTTAAATGTCCATCACTGAAACACGTAGGTATTTCAGGGGATCAGGTCAAGTCAGCATGGGTTTAGGAGGGGCAGGTCCTGCCTGACCAACCTGGTCATCTCCTATGACAAGATAACCCAGCTACTGGATGAGGGAAAGGATGTCAATTTTGTATTCCTAGACTTTTGAAAAGCCTTTGATACTGTTACCCATAAAATTCTTGTAGACAAATCACGGCTTGGATGAGCACACTGTCTCAAGCACTGGCTGGACAGGAGGCCCCAAAGAGTAGTAGTCAATGGAGTTTAATCCAGTTGCAATCTGGTCACCAGTGGTGTTCTCCAGGGATCTGTATTGGAACCACTTCTTTTTAACATCTTTATTGACGACCTTGACTCAGGTATGGAGATTGTCATCAGCAAGTTTGTAGATGACATCAAGTCAGGTGGCAGTGTTGATTCGAATGAGGGTGGAGACGTTCTTCAGAGGGACTTGGATAGGCTAGATCAATCCCATTAATGGGATGAGTTTCAACAAGGTCAAATGCCAGGTCCTGCGCTTGGGTCACAACAACCCCAAGTAACGCTACAGGCTTGGGGCAGTGTGGCTACAGAAAGGGATCTGGGGGTTGTAATATACAGGCAGCTGAATAGGAGCCAGCAGTGTGCCCAGGCAGCTAAGAAGGCCAAAGGCATCCTGGCTTGTATTAAAAATGCTGTGGCCAGCAGTAGGAGGGAGGTGATTGTCCCCTTGTACTAGGTTTTGGTGAGGCCACATCTCAAGTATTGTGTTCAGTTTTGGGCACCGCAATACAAAAGAGATGTAGAGGTGCTGGATCAGGTCGAAAGGAGGGCAACAAAGCTGGTGAAGGACCTAGAGAATAAATCTTATGAGGAGGGAGCTGGGGCTGGTTAGTGTGAAAAAGAGAAGGCTGAGGGCAGACCTCATGGCTGTCTACAACTACCTGAAAGGACATTGTGGAGAGTCTGCTGCTGGTCTCTTCTCACAGGTAAATAGTGACAGAACAAGAGAGAATGGCCTCAAGCTGAGACTGGGTAGGTTTAGATTGGACATTAGGAAAAAGTTTTTCACGGAGAGAGTGGTCAGAGCTGGAATGAGCTGCCTAGGGAGGAAGTTGAATCACCAATCCTGGATGTGTTTAAGGGTCATTTGGATATGGTGCCCAGAGATATAGTTTAAGGTGAATCTTGTAGAGTTGGATTATAGGTTGGACTTGGTGATCCTGGGGGTCATTTTCAACTTGGATGTCTCTGTGATTCTGTGCTTCTGTGATTTGCACTGCAGAAATTCCAGGCACTTTTACAATCATTTGAGAGTTGAAGAAAATCAACATGGTGAAATATGCAAATTGCTAACTGGCTATTGCTTTAAACAATATTGATTTACAAGGCTTTAGATCTAATTAAATTTTCTCAAGATTTTTATCACTAAAAATGCTTTGTTAGTTAGCAAGTGTCGGAAAATTATTCAGCTATTTGAGGTTGCTGAGTAATTTAATTGATATAATTACAGCTTTCATGTTTAGGCTGGCAGTCATAAAATAAGTGTCTGACAAAGAAACCAAAAAAGATACAGTCTACAGATATTTCAACATTAATCTTTTATCTCTAGAAACCAAAACCTAAAAATAAATGTATTTAAGACAGGCCATAAATAGGCAAAATGCAAGTGAAAGACCTTCAAATAGGTGAGGGAAGAGTATGTATGCTCTGTTTCACACTATCAAGTTCTTACACTTTAGAAATACAAAGAGCCTAAGTTTTTTGTAGCTGCAGTGATTTCCATACAATTGTTTTCACTTATACCAAGACCACCAAGCCCAGCAGGAAAATGCATGGGTCTTTATTTGACAAGCTAAGGGTTTAGCTAAAAGTCTGCTTTACAAACTTCAGCGCTGAGACAATGCTTCTTATTTTTACCCCATCCATATTAAGGATGCACCTCTGGACTTCTGCGTGCAAAGAAAATTTACCTTAATACATATAAATTAATTTTCTTAAAGTCAGAGCTTTCAGTAGCATAATCTTCAATTATAAAGCATGACATCCCAACATGAAGTTGAATTTCTCTACAGCAGGTAACTTGCCTGCTTGCAACAGACAAAACATGATTTAAAACCAAAACAGCTCATCTCCTTCCCCTTTAGGGACTGCTCTATTCTCACTGGATTGTTTCATTTTAAAAAAGACAACAGCTGCAGCTTTTCTTTCTATCAGAATGGATCTGCTCAGCCCTGACATTAAAAGATAATGATTTGTTTTTATTATTTTATTATTAGTAAGCAAACCACAGGTCTCACAAATCAAGATCACCAGGATCCACAGTCTAAGGTTATTTTATTATTAATATCCTGCCACAACAGGTTATGTTAACCCTGTTGCCCTCTCCAGATCCGCCACGACCATTCAAGTCGCCAACCTCGCTCTTCCCAAAACACTTCTCTCTAATCTTTTGAAAGAAAAATGAACCTTTGAGATTAACCATAGCTGAAAAATCATTTCAAGCAAAGTGAAAAAAAAGCATGCAGAAGCCAGCCACATATGCCTCTGTGACAGCAGACTGCCACTTACACTCTTGTAACGGATTTCAAGGTCACTGCAATTTTACTTTGGTATATGTGCTCCCAGATGCCTCAGAAATGAATCACAGAATGGCTTAGGTTGGCAGGGACCTTAGAGATCATCTACTCCAACCTCTCCACAGGCAGGGATGTGTCTCAACTAGGTTTTCAGTTGCTCTGGGCCTTATCAAACCAACAGAGAGGAAGCATCCCTGGGGCAATACATTCCAGTGTCTCAACACATGCAACAGAACTATCCAAAGAAAGCCATTAGTTTATTACATACACCCTGGCACCCCAGCTTCATTTAACCAAGATTTTTCCCAAGTATCCATTCAGCCTGCTGAAAGAAACCTCAGCTGCTTGTCCTATTCCTTACAGCGACAGCAAAAGAGATTCAGGAATTAGAAATGCTGCTGCTTCACCACTACTACAGGAAAAGTAGAGGTTTCACAAATATTAGTTTGTTTCTTAGCAAAACAAAGTGTTATGAGCCAATACAGTGTTCACTTCAACCTAGAACTTGATGCAACTTAGACATAAGTTTCAACAACATATTCCAATAAGGGAAAAAAAAAGAAAATTTTGTTTACAAACGTGAAAATATTTAATAGGAGGGAGGGGGGAAAAAATATCTTTGCAGGTTTCTTCCATACAGGACAATAAATTTGGCTCAATTTACAAGTTATTTTCATTTTAGAAAACATTTCACTCAAAGTTGTTTTCTCTTTATCATCACCACATAGGCATAGAAAGTGCATTGAAATACTGGCAGCATTTAAGGTTTTTAAAATTACTTTTAAGAACTCCCACATTTCTAATTCAGTGTGAGAGTCACAAGAATTGGCAATTTTCTCCTGCAACTGAGAGACAGACCTTCACAAGGAGCTCATCACAGGGCTTTCAAAGCATGGTGCCTCATGTTCAGGGCTTTCAAAGCATGGTACCTCATGTTCACACAAACTTGTGCTCTGCCTTTTCTTAGTTACAAAAGCATCTGCCTCAGACATCTCTGAAGCATCAATTTCTCCTTATTGTCAGCTGGAATCATCAAATTAAATTACATTTTTATGACTTCCAATACACACCCCTAAAGACCGACAGTACAATACACTTCAGAATTGAAGAGAAGACAGACAGCACTGAAAGGTCTAATTTGTCTTAAGAAAACAACTCTACCTTTCAAAGTTTGTTCAAAAATCAAGTTAATTACACTGAATTGGAGAAAGACAGTTTATGTTGTTGTTTATTTCCTCTTCATTTTGCATGCAAGACATTGTAAAAAAGGTCTTTAAATATGTAGTATCAGATTTTATTTAACCAGCACTTAACCAGCACTCAGCCTCCCATCCCAGCAGCCAGGGTGAGAAGACTGTGTTGATCCCACAAGAAGGACAGGAGCCTTCCCAGAATAGCTGTTTCATTATTCAGCTAATTCAGTCTCTTACCTTCTAGAGAACTATAATTTTAAAACAAATAACCAAAACAGCAAAGCAACTCTCCAAAAAAAATGAAACTAAATTATTTTTCCATCAAATTTAATCACTCTGTTGCTCAGTGATAAAAAGGCCAAACCTCGAAGGCAGCCTGGGCAATAAAACCTCTGGTTCAGCTGCATATTTTTAAAGTAATTTGAGTAAACGTTTCCTAAATTTGCCAATCTTTCCATTTCACTGAACATTCTTTGTTGCTGTGCTGTGGTACAAAACAAGTGGCCAACGTGTCACAGATTCACAGACTGCACTGGACTGAAAGGCAGCCTCATAGGTTATCTTGCCCAACCCCCCTGCAGAGAGCAGAGACACATCCAGCTAGATCAGGCTGCCCAAGGCCACATTGAGTCTGATCTTGAATGTCTCCAGAGAATAAGTCCTCAACCACATCCCTAGGCAACCCATGTCAGGTTCAGTTTCATGCATCTGTATCATAATATCTCCCACCTACCTCCTCCCTGTCACTAAGGATCACAGTACAACCAACTTGCCTTCACTCAAGTTTCCAAACTCTGTGCACACCCTATTTTGAACATTCAAGCAGTGCATGTATCCAGTCTGACTGACGGACAGAAATAACTCACTAAATGTACCAAAGAAATGATAAATAGGCCAACCAAGAATATGGACTTCTGGCTCACAACATTATGAAAGATGCTGGTGTGACCTCCTCATTCAAACATGAAAATGATTCAATATTTCAAATGGAGTAGTATTAGGATGATTATTTCAGAAGCCAGTAATAATTTGACTCTTCGATACAAAGCACTAAGGATTCCAGAATCAAACCCTACAATCACTCTGGTGCATAACTGTAACAGACATGAAGATCACCGATTTAAAACAAATTAAATCCCTCTCATTTTCAGTTAAAAAAAAGACATTGTCAGTTTTTTTAAAATTTACTATTCAGTTAAAGCAGAATGAAGACAGTACAACCACTCCACTCTTGAATACAGGAATTATCTAGTAAATAAACCAACATATCTTTTTCCTACCTGCTTTCCAGACAAACTGATGACCTCTCCTGGCTTCCAGATCAGCTGTTTGTAACATTAAGAAAACAAACAGAAGGAAGGACTTCCCCAGGCTCTGCCATGCCCAATGAGGAGAAACCCAGTTCTGTTGTAGAAGCATAATTCAGATAATTCAGTCTCTTGTCGTCTTTGGTCCTAGAATTAACAAAAAAAGGAAAAGCTTCTTTAAAAAATACTTAGAATACCAAGGCAATAGTCTCAGCCTAAGGATAACCTGGTGCATTTCATAGTCCCTATGGGCCAGATTTGCTGAGGACAAGGTTCTTATAAAGGCTTCATGTGAAGAGAAAAAGTAGTAAAAAAGGGAAAGGAGAGAGAGAGAGCCAGTTCTCAAAGGACCTGCAGCTCCATCGTACAAAGCTAGTCATTGTAAATGCTTTTAGTAGGTTCTTAAGGTTCTTAATCTACCCATGCAAACAAACGACAAGAGATATGGTAACAGTCTGTGTCCCCTCTTTTCTCTGTTTATCTTTACCATGACTATTACCATGCTATATGCAGACTAAGCCAAACCTGAGAATGCATTCCAGGTGCAAAACTTGTCTCTGAATATAGGACTCCCATCTCCAACATATTAAGATCCCTGACAATCGAAATGTGAGACATGGAATTTTTATCTCCATACCATACATAGAATCATAGAATGGTAAGGTTGGAAGGGACCTCAAGGATCATCCAGTTCCAACCCCCGGCCACAGGCAGGGACACCTCCCACTAGTACAGCTCACTCAAGGCCTCGTCCAACCTGGCCTTGAACACCTCCAGGGAGGGAGAACCCACAACCTCCCTGGGTAACCTGTTCCAGTGCCTCACCACCATCACTGGAAAGAACTTCCTCCTAACATCCAGTCTAAATCTTCCCTCTGCCACTTTAAACACATTGCCTCTTGTCCTGTCATTGCAAGACCTTGTAAATAGTCCCTCCCCAGCCTTTCTGTAGGCCCCCTTCACCCCTATTCGAAGGCTACTATAAGGTCTCCTCGAAGCCTTCTTTTCTCCAGGCTGCAGAGCCCCAACTGTTGTAGCCTGTCCTCACAGGAGAGCTGCTCCAGCCCTCTGATCATCTTTGTGGCCCTCCTCTGGACCCTCTCCAACACTTCCATATCCTTCCTGTGCTGGGGGCTCCAGAAGTGCACGCAGTGATCATGGAACGCACAAAACCAACAAGAGAAATGCAGAAGGAAAAGCATGGATCCAGGTGTACCTTATCATAGAAATGCCACAGCTGGAAGGGTTCTCAAGGATCATCTAGCTCTGACAACCCCAGCTACCATGGGCAGGAATACCTCACACTAGATCAGGTTGCTCATCCAGCCTAGACTTAAAAACTTCCAGGGATGAGACTTCCCCCACCTCCCTGGTGAACAAGCCTGAAAAGTGAAACAGCGCATTACACAAGCATTTCTCTTTAATTGGAGCTTGAATGCAAGTCCCTGACCTTCGAACTCCAAATCAGCAGCCAGTTACTCCAGAGAGGTCTCTCTGACCAAGAGAGTTTAATTAAGGCCTCAAATACTTTGGGTGAATATCAGAGCCACATGGTGACTGAGAGTGGAATGCACCAAGTCCTGTTACTGGATCATTTTTCCATCATATGAGTCATTAAAATAACCATTTTGCAGCACCAGAAGCAAAGAGGAATGTCTCTCTGGATCCTCCATACAAAGCAGAAGCCTAACCCCTAAATGCAGGCATACACACTTTTAATACACCATGGGAAAGCTCCAAAGAAGAGAGACAAAGAAGGCATACAACAAAATAAAACCTTTAAAACGCTTATTTAGCCTAGTAATTGAAATCTCTGTTTTCTTCCTCCCAGAAGATGCCCAACAAGTCACTCATTTAAGCAGGTTTTATGTGCGTTTCAGGTTATTTTGGATTCATCCACATTCGAGTGGAACAGCTCTGAAGTCTCACCAAACGTTCAGGGTATATGCCACAGAAAACAAGAGACAGTGTCTGATGCAAATTTACATATTGATTTTGTTCTTATGTAATAACATTTGTATTTATACCACGTTCAAATTCTCAACATAGTTCTACTTATTAGTGATTAATCCTACTTTTGTAGGTTAAAAATGTCACATCCATATTAGCATTCGGAGAGCGATAAAACCCATCTTCAAGATTTGCCTTCATTGGCATAATCTTGGTGATTTTCATTAAAATTATCAGTTATTAGAAGTGTAGTCCAGAAAATTCCATTACATTCTTAACCTTATGAAAAGCAACATTGTCATAATACATAATACATAGCATAGTTCTTGATAAGAAACTGAAGATTAACCTGAAAATAGTACCTCCTGACTATACAGCAAAACTTTTCATTTCAAGCTGTATTTAAATGACTTTGAAACAGTTTCTATCATGATAAATTCATGCAATTATATTTAATCAGATATTGACTGACTGCAGCAGAAGGCACAATGTTATATCTGTTATCTGGCTTAGTTCATTCTTGCGTTTCAGATGAACACCATTTCAGGTAAGACCTGAAAAACCATCAGGCTGACCAAATGCAGTAATGTGGGCAAGGGACCAGATCTATTCCTTTGCTCATGTCTTCACGTTAATTTAATTCACAATCCACAGTTAATTCAGCATGCACCCCACTGAGTCCCACCACCTGGACAGTGTAACACAGACCAGAAGTGGCCTTATATGAAGTACAAGTGAAACTCAGAAATCTTGAGCATCCTTCAGAAATAAGACACAGTAAGGAAATGCCTGGGATGGGGGGAAGAGGAGTCCTCAAATAAAAATCCTGCAGTTAAGGGGATTTTTGCCCATCTAGATGGCTGCTCACCTCACACAGATGAGCTGAGGAGGAGCAACTCGTCCAGTGTCTTCAGCATTGCAGTTACTGTCTATGACCGTCAGAAAACTGAGTCACCGACTTTCTGTCAAGGGAAAGAGAAGGAATTAGTGACATCGACTCCAACACTGTTTACACCAAAAAATGCAAAACAAGGCAAGATGTTATTCAGACACCCAGATGCAAGTACTGGAGGGGAGCCAGCAGGCCCAGCCCTGTGCAGACAACACTCATCTGAATTGCAGGGCAGCTCTTCAGGTCCAGAACACAGTAAAAAGAGTGTATCTTAAACAGATTGGGCATGAAAAGGGTAAATCCAAGGAAACCTCAGACAACAGCTGATAAAGATGGTGAGATTTTTAATGAAGCACTAGTAGTGCTCATCAGCTGCTTTCTCAATACACTGCCTTCATCTTAGCATTCAAAGGGTCAGTAAACAGCAGTAAATCCCTGGGAGTAGCAGCCTCCTGCCCAAAACAAGGGGTTTCACATATGTTCATTCCTTGGGCAGGACTACAAAGATAACTGGCTACTGCTCCCTGTGGAGCAAGAACTGAGATTACATTAAGTCAGAAAAAAAATAGAAATAAATTAAGACACCATGACACTGATTCTAATCTCACCCTCCCCGGCAGAGCTCAGTAGAGTCCACTGATTTACACCACAGCAAAGCACAATAAAAATTTGTCTGTGTATCTAGGTTTGTGTAACACAGTTTGGAATAGTAGCTGTTCTGTCCTGATACGATAAAAAATTATTGCACAGGCAACATATGCTATCTACAGAAATATGAATAAATTACATTATGAAGGCCACCAACACTTCACATCAAATTTAGCTACAGTATATCACAGTTCCCAAATGTGTCAGCATGGCTAGCTGTAAACTGGCAAATACAAGAAAAAATGGAGGGGGGGAGAAGAAAAGAAAAAAAGAAAAAACAAAAAACCAAAAAAACCCAAACCCAACATTTCTATTTAAAAAATTATTTCAGTGAGACTAGTCATGATTAAATTTGTGCAGCTGCTTAAATATATTCAAGATATGTGTTCTACTCTGAAAAATATATCCCTTTTCCAAAACCGATTGTCTGGATTTATTCAATACCTTTTATAAAACAGGCCTACACAATTAGTGGTCTGCATTAATATATCCTCATGAAATTAAATGATGAGTTGTTTTCATATATTTGAAGGATTAGGCACATGCATCCTTTTAATTTTCTTTGGTTTGTGGGGAGCCTTGGTCAGATAAACAAGGGCATCATGCATTAGCTGGGAATACCTTGAAAATATCTTGAAAAAGCCCTCTGCAAGTTTTCTAATGATCATCACAATTAATTTACATTATCTAATGGTCTTCCCTTAACGACAAGGTTAAACAAAAACTAGTTTAGAATAACAGACTTCATTTGGAAAAACACATTTCTGCTGAAAATATGGCAGTCAAATACAGTGTCCCTATGTGATAAATAAGATACGCATCCAGCTGACAACTACATATCTTATTTCTGAAGTATTCAAAATTTACTTCTTTTCAGCATCAGTGAAACATCCAGCACCCAAATCCCTGCCTAATCCCTGCTTAGCAAGGAGGGGAAAAAAGCCTCTAGGAAACTTTCCCCATTTTCCAGCCACTGCTGAGCACTCAGAGGCAGATGTTTCCAAATCACAGGCCCTGGGCTAATGCAAGACACGCTAGACTCCTCAAAAGTATCCAAGGCTGAAAGACAAAAGACTGATGATCTAATTTTGACTCCTCACTCTACACACACTGCAGTGGTAGAGAACGGATCAGATGCTCTTTCTGCATGTTTTCATGGGACAAGAGATTTCTTCAGTCATTCTGCACCATTACGGTGGTTTAGGAAAGTTCAAGCTGGCTCTGCTCCAACATAGAATTATACAGGATTTATTACTGAACTTAGAAAAAGATCAGCTTAAAATGATCTAAACCTGAGACATGATTTCTGCCTTGTCATACATCAATTAAATTCCCCCTGAGTTCACCAGGAGTTGTGACCTTCCCTGTCACAGGTAAATCTGACCTACTTTTACTGTATGAGAAGGGAATGATGACAAGGACACCTGGGTAACACTCTCCATTTAAAATACATGATGCAATTAAAATAATTCCAAACACTTTAAATAGCAACACACACCAAAAAAGCACTTGCAGATTGTATGCATGGCTATAACTCATTTGGCAGGTGTCTAGCACAAAGATAAGCATCATTAATCATGAATAAATTTTCTTAACACAAATGTAGAGGTAATTATGCAACTGTTTGCCTACTACACATATCACAAACCCACTGCTTGTGATATTCCAAGATAATCTGGATGTTTATATCATACTCAGATAGCAATGAAACCTGCCTTGCCTTCTCAGAAAGCTGTTCTACCCTGTCCTGAAGTAGCAGAACAGAATGCCTGGGCTGAAACAGCAAAGACTCATCACCACAGACATGTGCTGCAGACCATCCCTGGAGGAGGCACTTTCAAAAAACCATTAGTGCTGAGTTTAGTAAAATGAAAGCATTTGCACAGTGACATACATCAAACTGGGAACACACCTTCAGCTTTAAGTGGCTATGTGCCTAAGACAAAGGTGCATGTGCATGCTATCCAACGTCTCACTTAATGACGAACAAAGCTACCTTAAATTTCCCTTACTTTCAGCTCAAAAACAAACACTATGCACTTTTCCCCTTATACACATGGAGAGGGACAATCTTCTAGTTAAAGTAGGGGCACTCTAAATTCATTCCACTTCCAACTGTGTCAGAAACCTCCTATAGAAAAAGTCACTTAAGGTCACACTCCAACAGTAATGTTTGATTCTGCAAGCGTTCCCCTTGATTTCAGCGGTGTGACTTTGCATAAATGAGAACAGCAGCCTGATTTTCTATACCTCTGCCTCCTCATCTCCAAACCTTGACTGAGAATAGGAGCGCTTTAGAAAATCCAAGAGAGAAGAGCACAGTGTGAATGAGCCAGACTTATACATCAGGTTGACAGCTGCCCAACAGTATTTTCGTCCTAAGTGGTCACTCATCAAGAAACAAAACGTTAAGCTCCACAATTCTCCGATAATTTGTTAAAATAACTGTAAGGGTAAATAATGCCTGAAAGAACATCTGCTGTTAACACATCTGCATACAGAAGGTAAGCCTAAGCAACCAGCCCACAGTCAAAGCCAGTTTGCTTTGGGCCATGAGTAAGCCTTCATAACCCTCTAGATCAATAAAACTTAACATAAATGGACAAGGCTGAATTTTCATTTATAAACCTTAACCTTCCTCAACACTCAGCTGCTAGAAAACCCAGCAGGCGGTCACTACTTTTACTGGTTACATTTGAAAGTTCAGATATTTTGGTGATGTCTGTAGTCAAGGAAGAATAATCTATTCATCATTCTATCATTTTCCTTCTGTTCAGTTGTATATACTTCCTGTGTCAGAGTAATGGAAGATCCTGGGGATTAGAAGCAAGAGTATTAAATTACTGTGTTGTTAATTAAATTCTTCTTAACTTGCATCAATTTGTTTGGGGTAAAACCCATGAATCCTAAGTTCTCCTGCTTCAGTTTTTGTACACCCTAGAAGTGTGACAAAACCAGATTTGAATTTAGAAGTTCATAATTAAACTTAGATAAGTGGATTATAATGAAAGATGTTCCAGCAAGGGAGCTCAAACTGATGCATTATGACTACATTAAAGAAAACACCAGAGAATAGACTTTCCATCAGTAGAACAACTTTAATTAAAACAGTGATAGAGCAGAGCTGTTCTCTAAAACTGTGCTACTGTTACATCTCCTTCATACCAAGCACTTCCAATGGACTCTATGGAAATGCACTTCACTTTCAATAATAAAAACTGCATGTGATTTCACTTTTCTAAGTAATCTGGGTCAGAAGATCACTTCAATGGAGCTGAAGCAAAACTCGTTTCATTTATACACAAACAGGTATGGCTTACACTCAGTCAGAAGAGCAGGGAGATTTCAAAGTGAAGGATTTGTTTATGAAAGACAACATCCTGATGCTCTCTTGTACTAGTGGGAGGTGTCCCTGCCTATGGCAGGGGGTTGGAACTAGATGATCCTTGAGGTCCCTTCCAACCTTACCATTTTATGATCACCCAGTCCACTCATGCCACCTGGGGGCAGAATGAACGATGCTCAACAACCAAGGAGCACCCAAACATTTCTTTCTACTGTAATCAGTGTGACCCAATATGCAAGAGTCCAAGGGTTATCCAAGCCTTGGGTTTCTTGATGGTATTTAACAGCCACAACTAACACGCCAAAGGGTTTGTATCTTAGCATTCAAAGGAGGCTAATTTACCTTCACAAATGCTCTTCATACTCCTCGCAGCAAGGAACAAGTGCAAAGCAATTAAGATTAAAATGCTTAAGACTTGTCAATAGGTTTCTCTTATGAACTCAGGCATTGATTTTTTTTCCTGAGCAGCAGAACATAAGAAGTGTCAAGTAACTTTTACATAACCTTTTCACACTCCTTGTGCACTTTTGTATATTTCATTAAATACAAGAAAGGCTCCACAAACTCAAACCAAACTTCTGCAGAGTCCCAGATCCTGTCTCCCATGCGAAAACAACGTCAAATGCCCAGGGTGCAAGAAGTGTAAGAACAAAGTGAGCATAAATAAATAACAGTTCTCATAACACCTTCCCAGTCTCCAACAAGTTGTGGCTCCACAACTCCTGAGTCGGATCTCTGTATCTGACAGCCTTCTTATAAGCCTAGGGAGTCACATCCTGAATCTGTGTAAGTTTGGGGAGTTTTTTCCATAGATTATGCATATATCCTATGTGTACCTGGATGCTTCCTCACAGCAGGCTTGTCAGCCAGCACAGCAGAACACAGCCCAGACAAAGCTCAGTGATATCTTCATGCTATAAACACAACCTTTCCACAAAAATAAAACTTTACAGCTTTGAGCAAAAAGAAGTTTCTTTTTGTTTATTTTTCAAGGGATAGAGAAAAGTTTGAGCCTATTATTTATACACTGTTCTGATGTAGCTCTTATCATTGGCACTGAATGAACTAAAGGTCCTTTCAAACTCAGCTATATCTAAGAAATGCTGTCACAGTTGCATAGATCTTGGATTACCATTAAATTGCAATTAAGCAGACAAAGTGAAAAGGAGCTGGCACTGCTTCCAACGTCATTTCAGTAAATGCTGTTGCAAGTTGTTGTTCAAAGAGGATTACTCTCACCTCACTGGCAAAACACTGCATATAATGCACATTCAGCTGTATAATACCATTTGAAAAGTAGTATTGGAAATTGTTTTCCTTTAAGAGGTCAACTTAAAAATCAGAGTCTGGGGAGAGCAAACTCCCTACTTTAACAGCATGACCATTCACACTGAAAACACCAGAAAGCTTCAAAGTCACCAATTACAAAGAAGCAGCATCAGGAAAAAAAAAATTAAAAAACAAACAAACAAAAGAAACCAACAACCAACGAAACAAACCACCTCATAGCCTGTGCCACAGGAACGAGAGCAGATTTTCCTAGCATTCCTACAAAAGCACTTTCAGTTCACAGAAATTAAATTGCTTTACTGCAGTGATTTTCTTCTACATTCTGATATTACTTTATATTATTTGACATTAATACAGCATCGCAGGCTGCAGGTCAGATGGTTTTGTTTCTCCTCATGGGAACACGGTCACCATGCAGAGTTGATCAATCTCAAACACAAGGTCAAAACAATACAATCAAGTACCACCAAGCATGTGAGCTCAGCAAAGACTCAGTCTCTGCTTAGCAGGAGAAGGACCATCTGCTTCCTTGCCACAGGACTGGCATATCTGGAGATTATCTCAAATTTGCTCCACTTCTACGGAGCAACCAGAGCAACCAAGTGCAGGGACACACAAACAAATTACCTACAGATAGGAAGGATAATGCTACTCTTTTGAACTGTTACTCAGTTTGGGGGAAAAGTATGGGGGTTCAGTTTTCACTCTCTGAATATTGGTGACTGGTTAAAAAAAAGAAACCCAGTCTTGTACACAAATATGCAGAGGCCAACTTCAATACCTCTTGAATGCCAGAAAGGTTTCCCTCTGCTGTAACACCTACATTAAAAATAATTTCTTTTCCATAATATTCATACCTCTATTTGTATGCAGTCATGACTTTTTTTGCCGTTTGCACTACTTAGCTCTAGTCTGTACCCAAATGAGCTAATGTGGAGAGACACACAGACATCTCCAAGACAAATTCCGTTTCAAAAACCTAATTTCCAAAGTGCCCGAAAAAAACATTCATTCCAACACATCCTCTGTCACCAGCTGTTTATTTCAGTGCATCATAGTACAAACTTGCAGGAAAGGAGAAAACATAGTGCATGGTGCAACGCAAATGCTATACCACTCCAAAAACATGCAGGCTCTATAGAGCAGCACAGTTAATCAAGCACTGGCACTGTAGTTCCTCACTTCCTACCAAACGTCATCAGTGAACTTTCGTGATGAAACCTCCTACAACCAAGCCTCTATCATTTCCACAGAATAAAATCCTATATAAGTCAGGTCCCGTGTGAGAATAACTACTTTAAATATTTGTAGCTAGAGGTGTCAAAATAAATTAATCAAATACGTTTAGTGATGCCTTCCTATTGATTCACTCATTTTCCTTCCATTCACTTTCGAACAGATGTTCCCAGTCATTGGTGCCAACTGGTAGCATAATAAAAATCAGAGAATGGTAGGGGTTGAAAGGGACTTCCAGAGATCATTGAGTCCAACACCCCTGCCAAAACAGCATCACCTAGGGCAGGTCACACAAGAATGCACCCAGGCAGGTCATGAAAGTCTCCAGAGAAGAAGACTTCACAACCTCTCTGGGCAGCCTTCTCCAGGGTTCCAGCATCCTCACAGCAAATGTTTTCCTCATGCTGAGGTGGAACTTCCTGTGTTCCAGTTTGTATCTCTTGCCCCTTGTCCTATCACAGGACACCACTGAAAACCGTCTGGCCCCTTCTTGACAGCTATCCTTCAGATATTTGTAAATCTTAATAAGATCTCCTCTCAGTTTTCTCTTTACCAAGATACAGAGCTGCAGGTCTCTCAGTCTTTCCTCATCAGTCAGACATTTCAGTCTCTTAATCATCCTTGCAGTTCTCTATTGGACACTTTAATATATCCCTGTTCCTCTTGAACTGGGGAGCCCAGAATGGGACACAATACTCCAGATGTGGTCTCATTAAGGCAGAATAGAGAGGGAGGAGAATCTCTCTTGACCTGCTGCCCACACTACTTTTAATGCACTCCAGCATACTATTTTGGTCACAAGGGCATATTGCTGCCCCATGGATAACTTACTGTTCATCAGGACTCCAAGGTTCTTCTCCATTGAGCTGCTTTCAAGCAGGCCAACCCTTTAATCTGTACTGATGCAGGTTAATAAAAAAAAATAATACTTTAAATGAATAAATAAATACATGGTGTAGGTTGGACACACATTGAAAACAGTAACATTGGGATTGTGATAAAGAGCTTCTAAAACTTGTTTCTGAATACATGCACAGGTGCCAATGTGCATACACTGGGCTCCAAATCTAGTTTTTGCTAACTGCCAGACAGACTTGCTCCAGCACACCAAGAGTAACGCTCTGCAGCAACACACAGTTTGTACTGAAAAGAAGCATTTGGTGTTTAGGTGAAATTTATTTTCAGGAATGCACAAGCTCCTGCTTATGCCAATCTTCCTCACACCACCACGTAAGAGTCTTCAGTGAAGGTTTTGCAGCGCAGTACCCAGGAAAACTGGTTCCACAAAAGAGATACACAACAGCTGAGAGCTCAAACCACCACATGACATCACTTCCTCTGGAGTGGAAGAAACACTAAGCAAACACTAAGCACCAGCTCAGAACTGCCTGTTAGGATGCGTGCCTGAAATTCGGGCTTTCCTAGGTAGTGTAGGAATAGGTTTTTCACACTAAAAACAAACAAACAAAATTAGTAACATCTGTAGATTTATTTTAAAATGGACTTGCTTTCACCCCTTGCTATGTATGATGACCAACAAAACCATAAAGGCAGTTCGAATGATCCTACCATTTAAAGCAGTTGGAGTTTTAAAACATTTGAGTAAAGCTGTGTATCTATTTGAAAATCTCATCTGTGTTACCTTTCCCATCCCCATTTCTTTTCCCCTGTAGTTGACTCTAGTCATTCACTGTATGTTATCACATTGGAAAGTCTAATCTCTTTAGGGTGAGAAATATATTTGCCATGAACACAATATAATATGATTCACACAAGGGTCCCCGACACTGTTGCAGTATTGACACAAAAAAATAATCATAATGATATCAACCAATAAAAGCCTTCAGTTTAATATTATTTAAGCAAGGTCAATTGCCCGTTCAGGTTGTTCTTACCACAGCTCACGTTACATCACTGGTCCCATCATCCTGACCTTCCCTGCTGTCATCCCCATTACAGTTCAATTAACAGAGGAGTCCTGCAGTGGCTTGATGAGCATCTGCTGCCTCTACCCGGCAGTAATTCAATAAGGGTACGCCATAGGAAGAGATAATGAGAAGACAGCCCAGTTGTTCCATCTTGCCCCAGGAGAGCAGATGAGTTTGGTTTATGGGAAAGTGTGTGACCTATGAAAAATATCAGTTCATTTCATATTTCAGAGTTTCAACGCACTAACTGTTGACTTGTGTTCTCTGGCCTCTCTCATGGTGTGGTCTGTGAGGATCCAGAATCCTGGGGAGTCTCTGATTAACAACCCTTGCTACACTTGAAAGGATTCATCTTCCTGAAAGCATTTGCTCTTTGCCAGTTCCATGAAAGGAACACTTTCTACTCGTGCATTCAGCAGTGGTAGGTTTGAACTAAAACATTAAACACCTGAGCACAGAAAAGGGGCCAAAATTACCCCAAAGTAATACAGACAGAACGAAATTCACATCTGCATCAGATCTGAGTGAAACACTTTCAGAAAAACAAAAACGTCTTACAGTGCACTGTAGGTTCTCCTGCACTGCAGACTGTGTCAGCCTGAGTTTTCTCTCCATGCCACACAGAACACAGTTATCAATGTTAAGTGCAGTGATCACCTCTGCCTCACTGATGCCCTAATTCCAATTCTCTCTCCATTTTCTTCTGCATCTTCCTGCAGAGTCATAGAATCATAGAATGGTAAGGTTGGAAGGGACCTCAAGGATCATCTAGTTCCAACCCCCTGCCATAGGCAGGGACACCTCCCACTAGTACAGGTTACTCAAGGCCTCATCCAATCTGGCCTTGAACACCTCCAGGGAGGTTGTGGAG
>VWZE01003287.1:134164-157337 GCA_013396675.1 Eubucco bourcierii | reverse complement strand
GGTGGGTTTGGACGTGGCACTTGGTGCCATGGTCTAGTCTTGAGGGCTGTGGTATTGGGTTGGACTTGATGATCTTTGAGGTCTCTTCCAACCTTGGTGATACTGAGATATTTTTAATATTAGAATCTGCATCTATTCCCAGGCTCGTATTTCACATTATTTGAACTGTTTTACCCTCCTCTAGCATTTTCTTCCTTCAGAAGGATCAGAATCTGAACTAAACACAGGACTCGATAGCAGCAGTAATCTAATGTATCTGATTATCATAGACTCGTAGAATGGTTTGTGTTGGTAGGGACTTCAGAGATCACCTAGTTCCAACACCCCAACCATGTCACACATAGAAACTCAAAGTAAAATTATAATTTAAATGACAGAAGTAAACATATTACAAACCCTGGGCACTTCTTTAAAAATTGGTCTACCAGCTAACATTTGGCACAGGTAGCATAAGAAGTGGGTCATAATTTTGTGTATATTATTTTGTTTCTTTATGTGGTAAAAAGTAGCAGAGAACTGGGTTACTACTAGAGTTAGAACTCCATTTACTATGTAATTTTTCTTCCATACATGAGGCTTTTTTTTTTTTTTAAAGACTGCAATTGCTTTGAGTTATACAAAAAGATTGATCTGTAGAAAGTGGAAAATGTCTCCTGTCCTACTTTCAAGATTGGGATTTTGTCATGCCAGCATCTCTGAGATAAAGGAGGGGGAGGAAAAAAAAAAATTTCTTGTCCTGTGGCAAGAATTTCAACTGACGTACAGGAATAAACCCATTTGGAAATATAAATACACTTAAAATCATGGGCTCTGTTTTTCCTCTATTTGTTACTTTTTCTGCTAGACAAAATTAGTAGTGATTTAGACTCAGTGTTAATGAATGCCAAAAGCAACTTGGCATTCTCTTGTCAAGGACCTGTATAAACTGCAGTTCAGCAGAATAAAACAATCTTCTCACCCTGTGTAAAAGCTCAATTTAATCATCATTTAATGTAATCCTATTTGGTAGCTCTCACATTTTCTGTTCTGATGCTAGTGATGTTAATGTCTTTAAAAAAGAAAAGCAAGCAAACCCACAGAGGTAGAAGGGATGGATAACAGACAGGAAAACACAGCTTTAGTTTTAATGAAGATCATTTGCTGGAGGGAAAACAGAGAGGGGAAATAAAAAGGAAAAAAAACTCAAATCCAGAAGCATGGAAACAGCTTACAAATGAACATAAAGCCTGGGTTTTCAAGACCCAAATCAAACAAACACAACATGAATTGTGAATTGAGAAAGACTGCTCTAATCAAAGACTTTCGAGCAATTTTCACTGGTTTGCCTGCTTCTAACTGCAATTCTTACTCAGGGTTAAACACCTTGTTAAAGAAACCAATTATTCTTATGACAAACATTCAAAACAACACACAAGAGGGCTCCAGGAACACCCCTCAAATGCACATAGTTCTTTATAGATGAACGACTAATCTCCCAAAGTGCTATGTAAATTGGCTAAGCTTAACAGTTGCATTTAAAATTATCCTCAATATCCATTACAAAAGAAAGGCACCTACCCACTGATAAATTAGCAATTGTAATAAGGGACTATGAAAGCTAAGGGTAAATTGATTATATTTTACCTAATTTTCTTTTTATTTTAATCCCAAACCCTCCAAATTGCAAGGAATATAAGCACAGGCAAAAAAGGATGAGCAAAAAACCCCTTGACTGCCATGTGAAACATCTAAAAATAGGACTTCAGTGTATTTCCACACACTGAATATCACCTGTGTGAATCTATTCCTAGCAGGGGTTTTCAGTAGCACCCAAGACCTGAGAATCAATTTGAAATTTATATTGTAGAATAAGAAAAAACACAAGTCACACTTCCACAATATGCAGCATTTAGAAGGAAGATACCACCATGTGTTGCCTTATACCAAATAGGGAGACTTTACATAAGCCATATATTTGTGTGCAGTTCTGGAGCCCTCAGCACAGGAAGGACATGGAAGTGTTGGAGTGGGTCCAGAGGAGAGCCATGAAGATGCTCAGAGGGCTGGAGCAGCTCTCCTCTGAGGACAGACTGAGAAAGTTGGTGCTCTGCAGCCTGGAGAAGGAGGCTTCGAGAAGACCTGATAGTAGCCTTCCAGTATCTGAAGGGGGCCTACAGGAAGGCTGGGGAGGGATTATTTGCAATGACAAGACAAGGGGCAATGGGTTTACAGTGGCAGAGGGGAGATTTCAACTGGACGTTAGGAGGAAGTTCTTTACATTGAGGGTGGTGAGGCACTGGAACAGGTTGCCCAGGGAGGTTGTGGCTGCTCCCTCCCTGGATGTGTTCAAGGCCAGGTTGGACGAGGTCTTGAGTGACCTGTACTAGTGGGAAGTGTCCCTGCCTATGGCCGGGGGTTGGAACTGGATGATCCTTGAGGTCCCTTCCAACCTTACCATTCTGTGATTCTATGATTATGGAAATTATTTGGAAAAAACTTAGACTGCTGATAGAATATCACTTCAAGAGAAACTTTTTAGCAGGGTCTGTTGCAATACGACATTAAGTAATCACAGAATGTTAGAGGTTGGAAGGACCTCCAAATATCAAGTCTAATCTCCCTGCCAAAACAGGACCACCTAGGGCAGGCTACACAGGAATGTATCCAGGCGGATTTTGAAAGTCTCCAGAGAAGGAGACTCCACCAGCCTCTCTGAGCACTCTGCTCCAGTGCTCCAGCACCCTCACCATAAAGAAGCATCTCCCTGTATTGAGGTGGAAAATGGTTTTAAACTAAAAGAGAGATTTAAAAGAAGAAAATAAGGAAGGAGAGATATGAGGAAGAAATTTTTACTATGAGCATGATGAAACACTGGAATACATTGTCCAAAGAGATAGCAGAAGTCTAGTCCCTGCAAACATTCAGTGTCAGGTTGGATGAGACAGAGCAACCTGATCTAGCTGAAGATACCCCTGCTCACTGCATGGGGGTTGGAGTACAGAACTTTTAAAAGGTTCCTTCAATCCCAAACCATTCTACGGTTATGTGCGACACACTACCAAGACTGTGGGTCCAGAATATATACATCTGATCTGGCTGATCCTGATGTCTCCATGAGCACCTGTACATTGTCTCAAAAGGAAGGGTTTGCCATGCAGACACCTTCAGCAGATGCTGTATTGAAATATCAACAGATGAACAAGCTGTCAGCAGGAGGTTTCCTCACCACTCCAGACCATGAGGAAAAGTTGTAGGTTCCTTTGCCACCTTGGGAGAAGGTCATTTCACCAAAGCCATGAGAAGACTCCAAACTCAAATTTGCCTAGTCAGTACTCACTGAAGCAGCTGCCACTTTCCACACTTGATAGACCCCAGAGTCCATGGGAATATGTGACAGATGTCACATCTCTCAAGAGAGAAGAGATGATAGCATATACTCAAAAAGAGAGGCACTGATGGTCAACTCAAGTTTCTCTTGCTTGTTAGCAAGATCAGTGTCCAATGTATCAACCAGAAAAAGCATTTAAACCATGAGGGAATGTTATACAGACATTGAGTGGCTATCTCGTACCAAGAAAAGAAAGGAAAAAAATGAAGTTTTCTCCTTATTTCTGGGTTAGGTCACTTATTATCAGATATTTAAACAATGGTCCTGAGAAATGATTGCACCTCTAACAAAACTTGCAGCAACATAAGAACTAGGTTGTGCAAAATCATCTTGCTCTAACACTGGGTTGTCCTCCAGGTAATCAAAGCAGCACTGCATTCAGTCAGCAACTTTTCTAAACAACTCCTGCTGCAGGCCAGTGCACCAAGAAAGACTACAAGACACAAAGTACAACACAGCCACAAAGGTGAAGACAAGATGAAATATGAGCAGAGACCTGCCACAAGAAGCTACAGCCAATTACTTAAAGAAAGTGCCTATCCATGAAGCTCACCATGGAAAGTCTATGTAGTATGGAATCACATCCAGTGAAGCACGGAACATAAGGGAAAGAATAATTAGGAATTGATGAAGTGGTACCTTGGGTTATAAAAGGTAAAGCTTAACATTATCAGTGATTTTGTACAGAACAAAGGTTTCAATTTTACTGGTATGTCAGTGGATGTTTTATGCACTCAAAATTATATTACAAACACCGAAACACTGTTTATTTTTCTCACTTTACGTATTTGCTCTATTAAATATCATTGTTTATCAATGCAAAACAACCTGTAGAGGGAAATAAGTCATAAGTACTGAGTTTCCCTCTTTTTCCCCTGCTGTGAGCTGCCAGCTTTTTTCTCTCACATACCATTTCTCATCAGAGAAGAATTAAGAGTTGCTCTCAGAGCTAAAAATAAACATATTATTCCACGAACACAGGCTCATTAGGAATGAAGTTACAGTACAGTGGTATAATTCTTTCTACTTTTGAACATATCCACTTTCCTAAGTATACCTTCAGCCAAGTCTATACTTTAATAACTCTTCAAACAAATCCACCAGAAGATGGTTAATGTATTTCCATTTCAATACAGAAAAGCACCTGTCAAATTTGAACACTTTGAAAATCTGTTTTACTGATTTATTAATTTCTGAACAAATCAGCATATAACTGTTTTCCTGAAAAAACTGCATCTTTCTCTAATATATACTGACACAATTTATGTCACTGTACACATCCCATCTAATTTCCTGCACTAAAGAGGCAAAATAACCCTCCTGAAAATATCTGAATCTAGGCTGCAACTTCTACCTGAGCTATGATACGTACTTTAAATATGGACATGACCCTGCTTTGAAAGTGGTAAGTGCTGGGGGAGAAAAAGAGTTTTATATTTCACAGGACCACAGGATGTTAGGGGTTGGAAGGGATCTCCAGAGATCATTGAGTCCAACCACAGAGCATATAATCTAGCTCAGGTTGCACAGGAACACATCCAGGTGAGTCTTGAAAGCCTCCAGAGAAGGAGGTTCCACAGTCTCTCTGGGGAGCCTATTCCAGTGCTCTGTCACCCTTACATGAAAAAAGTTCTTTCTCATGCTTTGTGGAACTTCCTGTGCTGTAGTCTCCATCCATTGCCCTTTGTCCTATCACAGGGCACAACTGAGCAGAGGCTGTCCCCTCCCTCTCGACCCCTGGCCCTCAGATATTTATAAATATTGATTAGATCCCCTCTAAGTCTTCTCTTCAGCAGACTAAAAAGTCCCAGGTCCCTCAGCCTTTCCTCACAGAGCAGTGCTCCAGCCCCTTAATCATCTTTGTATCTCCATTGGCCTCTTTTGAGTAGATTCCTGTCCATTACTTACATAAGTTCTTCTTCTAGTTAACGATTACTTAAAGCTATAGATCTGATTCTTAACCAGCGAACAAAAAGGTATGCAAGCAGTGTACCCTGTCCCTTCTTTACCTTTCTATTCCAATACAGTAGCATGAATCTGACTGATGAAAAAAAAAAAAAAAAAAATCACTGTAACCTTTTTAGCAATACTCTCAAGTATGAGCAGTGATTTCAGGTGCCCCTTACAGGACACAGTAAATGGGCTGGGATTGCAGAAAGTGGGTGATGAGAATCTCCAGAAGCCAGCCTCTTTTACAGGCATCTCAGAGAAATGAAAAATAAATGTATCCAAAATTATTCACATTACATATACTCTTGCAAGTTCTCTTCTGATTGCCTAAATGGGGGTTAAAACAGCAGCCTGGGGGAGAAAAAAAAAAACCAAAAACAAAAAAACCCATCAGGTTCATTGTGATTTTCAGACTCATTGGAAAAAAAAAAAAATGGTTACATTTCTATATAATCCTGACATGCCAAGTGTTCTTTGGGGACTTAAAAAGATATTGTAAGTATCTTAATAAAAGCTACTATGTATTGCTATAGGACACAAAAAATATTAATAGATTAAAAATGTTTTTAAAAAAAACATCTTGTACAAGGGCCTAAGCTTCTGTAAAGTTACTGAATTCTGCAAGAATTCAGTCCAAAAAGACTGTAACTCAAATAAAAAGACATAGTGCTAGCGGAGAAAAACTATACCAAGAAATATGTCTAGATAAAGTTGATGTGTATGCCTCTTAATTAGCATCACAGTATCACCAGGGTTGGAAGTGACCTCAAAGACCATCAAGTCCAACCCATTACCACAGACCTCAAGACCAGACCATGGCACCAAGTGCCACGTCCAAACCCGCCTTGAACACCTCCAGGGACGGTGACTCCACCACCTCCCTGGGCAGCCCATTCCAGTAGCCAATGACTCTCTCAGTCAAGAACTTTCTCCTCACCTCCAGCCTAAACTTCCCCTGGCACAGCTTGAGACTGTGTCCTCTTGTTCTGGTGCTGGTTGCCTGAGAGAAGAAGGTAACCTCCCCCTGGCTACAACCACCCTTCAGGTAGCTGCAGACAGCAATAAGGTCCCCCCTGAGCCTCCTTTTCTCCAGCCTAAATATAGTGCAGTATATATGAATTTTTCATAATGAAAATTCCTGTTTCTTTAAAAAATAAAAATTAAAAAAAAGGGGAAATCAGGATGAATTAAAAGCTCTCTCTAAATCTTCCTTCGAAAGCCTACAAGGAAGACTAGATAAACCCTGTATCAAAAGAATTTACCCCATTTGATATCAAGTGTTACAATATTGGACCTGATTCTGCCATCACTGAATTCAAGTGACGTTGATTAGGAAGTTAATCCGCTTCAAAAACCGAGCTCCTTGGTTAAAATGCAATTTAAGGAGGGAAAACTGCATTTCTGGATAAAATCCTGGAACATGTAATGTATGCAGATGACCAGTTCTATAGATAAAAAGTACTCATTAATGTATTTAATTAAATGTTTTCACTAATAATACTCCATATCTCCCACAGCCTCTCAGAAATATCATAGCCAGAACCAAAGTGCCAGCAAGGAAAAAGAAAATTCCATCACAAAAACTTCAAATCTCCTACAACATTTTTTTTTATCCTTGGTTTTGAAATAACCTAAGAATCTCAGGAAAAGTGAAGGTTTTTTCCAACTGCATCTGCAAAGAGCCATGAGCAGGTACACACAAACAGAGATGATAAATTTGGGTCTATCCTAAAACTTCATGCAGTCACCTTGCAGGAAATGAACTGAAACCTGTACCACAAGGATGTATTTACAATTCTAGACTCTGCTCTGAATCACAGCAGATTCCCATGCCCACCCCCGAATCAAGGCTCATCTTACAAGAGAAAATGGCAGCACATGAAGCACCTTGTTTTCACTATGCTCTGTTCTTAAATCAAGCTGCTTGGATGCTTAGTACAACTCGGTGCTTCAGTGTCTTGAACAGAAGAGTGGCCTTTTGCACTCCTGAATTGGGTTTCTAATGTAAAACATGGTATTATGAAAATTATCAAAAAATGAAATCTAAACAGTAGTTACCCAGTCAAGAAGTTATGGTCTCATTTTAAAAGCAATTAAACCAAACAAAATCCCATCAGAAAAAAAAAAAAAAAAAGTCAATTTCTATTTCCTTTATGGTCTCACCTAATTAAGCAGTTGTCCTTTGGATGTACTGAAACCTGCATTTGCATGGATGCCCCTTAAATCTCCACCCCTCTTCCCTCCAACTTCCTATACAATCTCAGCTGTCTCATCACCTGACCAGTGCCTTCCAACCCCTCCTCTTATGCCCTCCTCTCCTGCTCCTTCCATTGTACCACCTCCAGCTTCAACCCCAACAGCCAGGCATACAAGATGCAGTGTTTCCTGCAGCTATCTCCACAGCATGGGTATTGGGAGCAGACAGGATGCTCACCACACACACTGCAGCCTTCCCATCCATAGCAGCACTCTTTTCTCCTGTCTGCTCTAGACAGCCACCAGCTTTCATTACACATACAGAGATGTAATTGTCTCTGAGACATCTACCCCTCTGTGGAAGCTGGTTTAAGCTGTGTAGCAGACTGAACAGGGGCACTCACAATCCGGGCTAAAAATAAAGATTAAATAATGCATTATACACAAGCTCATAATCAATTAGCATATATAATTTGACAGCACATTCTATATCATTTGATATGAAATTGATTGTCTACAACTGGCATGGTACCATGTCTCCCACTAAAAATAAGCACCCTTGCTATAACAGGGGAGTGAAAAAAAAAAGAAAAAGCCTCCATAAATATCCCTCTCACAGTCCATCACTACTTTGTTTCTTTTCCTTAAGGACCAGATCTACACATCACTCTATCGTATAAGAATCTCCTTTATCTCAGAGCAGGAAGTTTTCTTGCAACATAAAATCTGTAAACATCACCTTGAATGCTCAGAAGGGATGCTCAGAAACCCAACAGAAAATTAAAAGCACCTCAACAATTCTTACTACTTTAAACAGTACAACTGGGTTCAATCACCAGATGTTTCTGCATTAAAATAGCCAGCACCAAATGGGAACACAGGACTATCACAACGGGAACCCTTGAGCAGAAAGGTCCCTTAGCAATGGCCAGGACTTCAGAGCCCCACAGAGCCATATGAGCATGGATGTAATTAAGTAAAACCCACCTCTTCATCTGTTGCTTCAGGTGAAATACAAGAGAGAAACAAACAAACAAACTGAGGTACTGCACAGAAGCAGCAATTGTCCCGTTCCTGGATGTTTGCCATAATGGTGTGGTAGAGCACCCCAAGCTGTCACCTGTCTATTCCTGAGCTGCCTCACTAATGAGACAGAACCAGCCTTGCTGCCAGGCCAGGCCAGACCAGGAGCTCCATGTCTGAGTGAACCTCAGGTTTTCTCACTGCCAGCCCTGACTGGATCTCCCAGAGTGCCTGTGGATACAACCTGCGCTGCAGCAGCCCTCCCAGGCAGCCTGGCAACATCGCTTGTCCTTTCTCCTCACAGCAGTTAAGCAGCACACAGAAAATTGAATCGTAAGGGTTGACAAATAATACATCACATATCATAGTGCTAGGAAATCTTCCTGTCTTTTCAAAGAAACTTACTGCTGAAGCCTTAATTTGTGGGAGTTGAAAGCCTCGTAACAATTTATGTAGGATTAAGGTTCCTGCCCAGTTAAGTGCCAGTACTGACAGTCCTAGATGAGTTCCCATCTTATGATAACCATCAGCCACATGCTTACAGGCAACATGCCAGAGCACACTGCACTTCATCTGCCTTTCCTCACTACAGATTATGCTCCTCTGGGGACACTAAATCCCACAATTCAACACCATTAGCTAAGAACCACAGTAAATTTTCCAAGCTCTTCTAGCAGTTGACAGGCACCCTGACACCTCCCAATGCCTGTGAGCACACCACTCATGAGTGACAAGCACAGAAAAAGTTAGGAACTCTTTCTGTATTTACTCCCAACATGGGTGGTTAAGTCACTGACCATCTTACCACCAGCCACCCCAAATGGTTGTTAAAAGAGCACTAGCTGTTTTGAGCTCACGTCAGCTGGTGCAAGCATACTTCAGTCTCATCCATTCTCCTAAGTTGGTAGAGAAGATGTTCCAACTTACGAGGTCACATAACCAAGGTGTGAGCTGCAACTCTGCGAAGAAGCAGTCCCCCAGCTCCCTGAACAGTAAGACACCCCTTGATGCAGGATCTGCCACTGCCACACCATCTGCAGCTTCAGGCAGCGAAAGGTTACACATTTAATGGCCAAACTGGACACACGTCACAAAGGAAAAATATTAAAGCATACCTGAAATTTCAGTCTGTATTTAGCTGCTCATTCCTTTCAGAGTATCTCCAAGTTACCAGCTGTGAAGATGAATTCAGCAGCACTTCTGCCCTGTGGTGCTACAGTACCAAACGGACCCCTTCCCACCACTGTCTTGTCACGCACCACGTCTAAGCTCGAGACCAGGATGCGGGATCAGATAATGTCAGGGAGCAGGCTGCCAGCACTCTTTTCCAGGGACAGAGCTGCTCAGAACAGGTTTGGCTTTTATCTCCACTGCCTCTCTCCTCAAAGAAAGGTTCTTAGTTCTCACCTGAGCCTGCTGTCAAGACAGCTGCGCCTATTAGTAATTCCTCCTCTCCCCAGCTCTCAGAGCTAGATTACATGAATGCAAAAGTCATACAAGGAACATCCTCTTCCTGTGTACTCTCGCAAATACAGGTATCTCTGCTTTCCCTTATAGCCTCAATTTCCATTTTACTTTTCATTTGCACACTCCCAGTCTAGATGGTTTTTGCTCATTTACCACACTGTAAGAGATTAAGAAAGTTTAACAGCAATCATGTATCATCTTCAACACACACACATTTTACTCAACTCACAGTATATAGCTTGTTTTAGCTACTCAAAAACATTACTTTCTGTGTAACAAAACAGATGATTCACTTGATATCAGCATTTCTGGCAATGTACTTTCTGCACTGAGAGCAAGGAACCACAAGATGAAACTGAAGCAAAATTCAGAAGCTTTCGGTGATTATTCACTGATTCATATTCTGGTAGAAGTTCCAATTTATTCGGTGTCCAATCTCTGCAAAACCTCTCAGATATCCTATCTGAGAAAGTCCTAATGGGCAGAGTGCCCTTAACTTGTCTTTGAGAGTTCCCACCACATCCTCCTTTCCATAACTAGACAACACAGGCCACACGAATAGACAGGATTGAGCTATGACCTAAGTTTGCCAACAATAATCAGGTTAGCCCTTGAGGTAGTTGAGGCTGTTTCTGGGATGGACAAGTCCACTTCTAACACCAGCATTGCTGGGAAACAAATTTATTTGTCTAGGTTGTGTTATACCCTGAAACCTTAATATCTTTCATTTCAAGCTATCAGAGCCGTGAAGAGCTTACAAACATCAAGAGTCATCACCTGTGCTACTGCAATCCACGTGTTATCACCTACTACTGCACAGCACGGAGCCACAATCTCCTGTCACCTTGAAGTTACCTCTCTGTCATGAGGGACACACAACATCATTTTCATAAAGAAGTGGCAACTTCTGGAACTCCAAATCACATTGATTTTCTCATTGCTTCACCCAGGCTCTCTTCATACATGTGCAATCCCCAGCGACTTCAACATCAGTATGAGACAGCGTCAGCATTTGCCTTTCAGTTTTCCTGTGGAGGAAAATGCCAGCGGCTGACAACCCCTGCTTCACTGGCATCACTCTGCTATTTAACACTATGAACCAGAATCTGATCCTGAAACTTTCTCAGTTCACTTTTTTTTTTTCTTTTAAAAACTTTCCAATCAGTTTATTAAGTTAAAAATAATGGTGAATAGCAATGGTGACCAAATCTACACTTAGCTACAAAGTCCTTCAGCTAAGCTCTAAAACTGAGGTTTACTGCTTGATGTCACTATGTTAGCTACACAACCATCAGATCAGACGCATATTTTTTTTTCCCCAGACAACCCCCTGGTTAGCTACAGTATAACCAACACTGTGTTGGTTATATGAGGGAAATGAGTGGAATAGTACAAAAGAAGTACAAAGCCTTTTCATTACTAGTTTGCTTAAGGGTACCAATATCTCCAGTATCATTAAGTGGGCTCTTGGCATTACCTGACCTGTATTTCTCATCTCTGCAAAAGCCCTGACAGCCTCTGAAGTGTCACTGAGCAGCTGAGGCAGTATGAAATGTTTAAGCCCTTTTTTTTGCTATTCTGGGCCCTTTAATGACAATCCTGCCACACACTATATATAAATTGATAACAAGAACTTGGTACATGTGGGCTCTTTACTTCTTGGCAGTCTCCTTCTGAACTATGGCTCTATCAGTCACCATCCCTTTCCCTGTCACAGTTCATATATATTTTCTCCAGACTTTCTAAAGTTTAAAAAAAAAAATTTAAAAAAAAAAAAAATCCAAAATCCAAGCCTATATTTAATGCAGACTCAAGAACAAAGCTGCTTGTAGAGTCATGGACAGGACCAGTCTGCATACAGGAGCTTGGGAAGAACCTTTCAAGGAGACTCCATCTGTAGCAGTATTTAGAGCTCTAAAACAGCCTTTGTTTTCACGGGAATGCAGAGACATGTTGGTTAACAGCCAGCCTGAAATTCTACCTGAAAGGCTTACTGCCATTTTATGCAAGAGCCAGGCATAACACACCACTGGTGGCCAGTGTTTTAGATGTTCATCATCTCTGACTTACAAGGTGTAACGTGGCTCCATAGCATCCAATTACTCAGCCCAACCGCACATCCGGAATGGACAAGGAGGACGTAGAGGAAGAACACACTTTTCTCTCCTCTTACTTAGCCCATAGCCCAAAACGTTCAGCAAGCCCACTTTTTTCACATGGGTTTGACAGCAGCAGCTTGCAGGCAAGGAATCCACAATCTACCATACTCATATTTGAGTTCCAGTGCACAGTCAACACATGGATCCACTCATCATCTGGCCTTCTCATACTTGCTACCCATGCTGAGACACTGCTCATTGATTTGAAAGAGCTCATGTAGAAATTAGCAGAAGCACAGATATCACTGTTTGTGCTTTCAGTAAAGGTAAGTTAAATTATTTTTGATAACTATCCATTTAGCAATGCCTATGTAACACTCACCTTTCGACTGTTATATCCATCCATTATTCACCAGACCCTAAACAGTATTTACCAATGGTTTGAAAAGAGGAGCCACATTCTTTAAATTACAATACAGCATCATAACAGTTGTATTGCAAAGTGGTATTTTGTGACCTGCAGATTTGGTAGGGAAAAAAAAAAAAAAATTTACATTTAAGGACAATTTTGTACTGGAACAGCATTAAGCAATAGAGACTGCCAAGTATGTGGGTGAACAATCATCTTCCACAGCAGAATAAACTGACCAGGGTACCACCAGAAGCACAAGGCAAAAGAAAAAAAAAAAAAAAAAAAAAAAAAAAAAAAATCAAACAACCCAGCACATCCTTTTCTTTTTTGTTTCTTACTTGATGGCTCTCATTTAGTATTCCTCAAAAAACCATTTGTAAAGGCTTGAATTCTGCTGCACAGACTTTTTGTTTGATTGTTTCAGGATACTATGCATTAGAGCTTACCTGGTATCTCCTACTCTCTTTCTTCCTAATTGCTATGCAAAAAATATTAGCAAATTTTCCAGGCAGATGAGTAACTGGCAGAATTGGAGTGTAAACTGACACATTCCCACCTATTAGAATTAAACTATGTTTGACCCTCATGTGAAGGGGTTGATGTGGTTAAGATTAATGAGTCAATTATTTCTACTTGAGATATAAGTCATCCAATTGTTTCACTATTTCAGTACTAGCCACCATACTCCTTCTGCAGTGTTTGATGCCCATAAAATAATTGTGAACAACTTTTCAGTAAGACATCATGAGCAATAGGTTTAATCTAAAAAGTCACTGAGATGAAAAGGAAATGGGCTAAGTGTACAGTTAGGGCAAGCCTCCAAAGCCATTGGCCTTAAAGCATTTCACTTGACAAATTTAAGCTCCCACAAGCTGTTGTGCAACGCAACACAGCTGATGGTTTGTCATTCAGCTAACCTCCCATGGGGACATGGGCTCCAAACACCATTGTGTTATGGCACTGACAGTCCTCACAAATGCTGACAGGGAAGGGGAAAAAAAGCCTTTATACATACAAACACTTTTACACAATTAAGTCTTCCAAGATTTGTAGGTCTCCATTTCACAGATTTCTTATAGTGCAGCAGAGTATTTCTTAACATTTGACACAGACATCACCATTTTAGAGCAGTTGCAGTCTCACAGAAGAGGTATTCAAGAAGACTGGATGAGGCACTTGGTGCCATGGTCTAGTTGACTGGATAGGGCTGGGTGATAAGCTGGACTAGATGATCTTGGAGATCTCTTCCAACCTGGTTGATTCTATGATTCTATAAGCGTACAGTGAAAACTGAAGTGAGCCAATAGTGATGCTCTGCTCCATCACTCCTGAGAAATGCCTAACAACTGGTTAACAAGGTATATATGTTCTGGAACACCTACACTCAGCAGAACAAGGAATCCAAAATTACTGACAGTGCTCAGCTGCAGGAACTCATCCATTCCCTCTAGGTTAAACCACATTTCATAAAACATTTCAAAGCAGAGACAGTGAGAAGTGCCTCTGAGTAATGAGCATCTAGGAACTTCATGTGAAGTCTGCTCAGTGTCTTGGGATGGAAACAGGGTCTACTCCATGTCCTAACATTGCACCAACATGCTCCTTGGGAGATAAAAGAGAGGACTTGTGGCCTAAAAAGACATCTGCAAGCATGAGGAGATATGGAGGGACACATTTTTTTGTATCTCCATCCTCCTAATGACTCACAGTATAATCTCACTTCTAGAGCTGGCCCAAATTCATATTGAAAAAGTCTTTTAAGTTCTCAATATGTAAGTTTATATAAGCCAGGTTTTAAATCAGTAGCTTTAAAATTATGTGCTTTAATACACTAGAGGAAATTAGAAGACATTTTTAACAAAGTTTATTATAAATCCTTTTCAATATGACCTACATTATGAACTTCCATATCTTATATGGCAAGGATTTGCTTCAATTTTTCACTTAATCCCAATGAAGAAAATAGATCAGTCATAAAGGCCTCAAAAACAGGTAATCAGACAGAAAAAAAAAAAAAAATCAATGAGTCCTGCAGAAGTGAAACTTAAGGCTTTGGTCTGACTTGAAGAAGTTCATTTTGCTGTTATTTTCAATTTGAACTCAAAGCGTAAAAAGCAGAAGCTTGGCTTGCTCTAGTTCTGGTCTCCAACATTCTGGCTTCAGTAGACGACCACCACGAGTGATGGACACCACCAGTCCAGGATGAGGATTGCCCCATCATGGGAAGAACGGATCATTCAACCTCCCCAACCACAACTGCGCTAACCTTCTGCTCAGCTCATTAAAGCACTCATGGGAGAAGCCAGGCAGGTATCACCAGCAGAGGTGAATGATCAGCTCCCCCAGGCTAGGCCAGGTGACAAAGGTAAGGGCCTTACCAGGTCCTGTTCAGACACTCCCCAGTGCACTTTTATTTTTACAGCAGGTTAAAAGCCTTTCAGTGCCCCTTGAACCTCTGCCAGGTTTGCCAGAGCAGAACTGTAATAAACACAGCAGAGTTCCTCTCAGGGAAAAGGATTCAGACAAGATCCACACTGCTAAGGACTTTTGGGCATTACTGTGTGGGAGAGGGAATAAAATTCAAATTCAGTAGACCACTATCTCCCTGCTTTCGGGAGAGGAGGCCTAGGTTCCAAACAAACCAGCAATCAAAGCCAATGTCACCTGCCCCAACTGCAAAAGCTGCTGCGTTATGGAAAGGTTTTGCTGCTGTTGGATCCAGCAGGATCAATCCCATCAGGTGTTAACTATCCTGTGTAGCTGTAACCACAAGGTGACATCCCCTAATTGAAGTCGCACAAAGCACCTTCCAGTAATCAAATTGTGAAAGTGAGTAAAAACTCTTCTAAAAGTTCATGACTTTTTCTTTTTACATCAGCAGTCTTCAAAACCACTTTGATTTTATTTTTTTTTTAACATTAAAAGTCCAATCAGATTACGAGAAGAAAATATTTGGGGTTTAGCTATCAAATTTACTTGACAGAAAGAGTTAGAGTTTTTAATATGACTTTATCTCTTGCTTTTAGCAATAAATTCAGGATTCAATCAAACAGAAAATAAAATGCAAGTTCCCTATTACTTCCATGAAGCCTTTAGTGGAAAGAATAACCTTTAATATTTCACAGAATATAAAACTAAGCCAAGCTAGATGCACACACATCTTCCCAGTACTTTAGCAAGTGGTAGTTTCCTTCCTTTAAGTGCAGTAATGACATGTTTGCCAGGTCTGTATGCCCACCAAGTATGGGGCAAGTTAATGAGATGCTTTGCCAAGGGTTCAGACTGCCTCTGCAGCACTGCTTCTGCATAGCAAATGTGGCTGATGCTGATCTCACCACCTTTCTCATTTTCACAGAAACACCTATCAGAGAAGTGGAAGGGACAATGGATTAAAATTTTCCACAGCTACCTTTAGCTGTCAGGAACAGACAGGAGACAGTACATCAGAGCTTGGAAATGTAATAAGCTATTCTGCAGGTAAGTTATTTAATTGGTCAGAAAGGCTTGCTTTTGGTGAGATCTGGGAGACTGAAGCTTGTCTGCATGATGTTTTGACAAGGCAGAGGCTTTAGGAAAGTTCCCTGTAGCTGGAGTAACCAAAACTGTGTGTTTATATGTACTTTTGGATAAAAAGCACAGCAGCCAGTGAAAGCAGCCAACAAAACACAGCCAGCAAAGACAAGACAGCACTGACACACAGCAGCAGCACACCTTCAGGAGACGCTGCACAGCACCAATGGGAAGGCAAACACCATGCCAGGTAGGCTTGTGGTCCTGGGCTCCAGGCAATCAGTCAGACAGCGAGCAAAACGTGCAAATAAAACTCCCATGTTAATGAAAATTTAGGCATATTTGCATCCATTCATTCCTGTTATCTGTAAAATCTACCACTAGTGTTTAACTTACTGGACTGTTTATATCACTGCTTAATTAAGCCCCAAGGGTGACTTTTAATCTAATTTACACCCAATAAATCCTAAATCGCCAGCATGCGCTCAGATTTACTACAGTGTGTAAACAAGGTGAGAAGCTACACAAAATGCTTAACACAAACATTTTTGTTTCGTATGTTTGCAGTCGCCAGAATCTTTGACAAATTTCTTTCCCCAAAAGTTTTAAATCACTTTTTCTCTCTGCAGACTCCTGATTCACCACTTTGCAGCTCAGTCTATAACCTGCTGGTTTAACCTAGAAAAACCGCAGGTACAGGGCACTGCTGCTCTACAATCACAGAACTATTGAGAAGAGGGAAAAATTAATCCATGCTGAGTGCCATACGGCTGCTGCCGGACTGCTAATCATTTAAAGCTGGCTTACTTTAAAGTTTGTGTAGTTGTTTCTGTGACTGAGTGCAAGCAAACCAATGCTGTCCCTCTGGGCTCATCTGACACGGCCACCACTCCTGGTGTGTAGGGCAGTAGCTTCCTCCTGGTAAGGGTTCATTCAAGACATCAGCTCTTGTCTGATCTGAGCTCACTTTAGGAATGAATTCCCAGCTGCAAGAGAGATCAGAGCTCTGGTTTCTCTCTATTTGCATTTTGCTTGGGGCAGATAAACGCTGCGGCAGGGAACGAGCAGGGATCCACTACTTCCCTTCATTCTTGATGCACTTCCCCATCACAAGCTAGCAAAGCTACAGCTCTTCTTGGGTCCTGCTGCCAGCGACACTATCTATTGCCTGGAAAGACAAGAGGAGGTGTTTGACATGTTCTTTTCCCGCACCCAAGAGAAATGTATTATCTGCCCAATAAACCTGGTTATCTATTGAACAGACAAGCCAGAGTCCTGCGAGCCTCCTCAAAACCAGGTTGGTTACGTACCAGCAATTGTATTACACAACTCTCCTCGCTTTATCTTTTATTCAAAAACACTCTTTACAGAAGACAAATGAAAAGCTCAAACAACAGAATCCCTCATTGCTCCCAGCATTCTTCATCGCTTGCAAAACTTGTTCCAGTAAGAGTGGAAGACAAATGAGATTATTTCAAGACTGCAGGCATAAATTATGAATATAAATGCTACAGAATACGTTCCTTCGCACTGCCCCTTCGCACGTGCGGTCAAGGGAAACGAAATACGTGCACACGGGGAGATGAACGGCATAAAGCTAACAGCATTTTAAGCCTTGCCCTCAGCAACTAACACTTGCCATATATATTTCTTTTAAAGATTGTGACCAGCAAAATCCCTGCTTTCTGATCAGATTTGTCCTCATTTCTCAACACCTGGACAATTAAAATCAAAGCACCTTTTGCAGCACTGCAGCCCTGCAGTCCCCCATTTTTCAAAAAGTTTGTCCTGCACAGCCTGAAACACAGTTCTCTGAGGTTTTTTCCCCATTACCATTTTTCAAAGTTTGCTTCTGGGTTTGTTTGGTGGGGGGAGTTTCTTTGTCTCTAATTTCTATGCTAAAGTGCCGAGAGGTACAATAAGAATAGGTGCACGCTGCTAATATTGTGCCTTCTCTGGGGATTTATTTGGAAAACAGTAGAAAGTCTAAAATGAGTAAAGACTGTAGTTTTCCTCTTCATTAAACAACTTCTCATCCATGCATAAACACCTAATTCTCCACTGAGCTTGCCAGAGTATTGAAGTCATTTGAGAAAGAAACCCAGACAGTATCTTACTTACAGTTTGTTTTATAAAAACACAATTATGCTCCTGCAGCAGGACATCAGCTACAGGACCTGCCATCTCTCTGCTTGGAAAAGGAAGTTACTTGGATGCCGAAAAGGCTGGAGGTGTTCCAGCAGCCAAGCAAGGCAACAGACAACCTTCTCCCAAGCAAGACAACCATTATACTTGAACCAGAAAAAAAAAAATAGCGGTGCAAGGAAGTTAATGAATCCTCACTAGGATGGCCTTCACAACCCTCTTATAGGGCAGCTTCTGAATGCTGCCACAAAAGCTGAAGGAGGCACAAAAACCACTCCAGTGAGTACAAAGACACTACACAGAGCCAAAGCATCAGGGCAAAAAAATGTGCAGCCCCTAAACTCACCAGATTTCTCTCTGCACCTGGGTCTCAAGCACAGAAACAGGCTGGAGGATGAGTGGATTGAGAGTAGCCCTGAGGAGAAAGAAGGTCTTCAGAGTGCTGGCAGATGAAAAACTGAACACAGAATGCCTTAGGTTGGAACGAACCTTAGAGATCATGACCTCCACCTTCCCTGCCTGTCAACTAGACTCCACTGCTCAAGGTCTCATCCAGCTTGGCCTTAAACACCTCCAGGGAGGAGGCATCCACAATCTCCCTGGGCAGCCTATTCCAGAGTCTCACCACCCTTGCACTGAAGAAATTCTTCCTAAGATCCAGTCTAAAGCTATTCTCCTTCAATTTAAAACCATTCCCTCTTGTCCTATTGCTAGACACCCTTAGGGACAGTCCTTCTCCAGCCACCCTGTAGGATCCCTGCAGCTGTCGGAAGGTAGCTCTGAGGATCCCACAGAGTCTTCTCTAGGTTGAACCACCCCAGCTCCCTCTGCCTGTCCTCACAGCAGAGGTGTCCAGGCCTTGGATCATCTTTGAGCGCCTCCTTCAGCCTCTTCCCAACAGCTCTGTGTCATTCTTATGAAGGAGACACCAGAACTGGACACAGTAATCAAAAAGTGGGGTCTCACAAGAGTGGGGTCTGCTCACAGCTGAGAAAGCCATGGCATCCTGGGCTGCATCCAAAGCAGCATGGACAGCAGGTCAAGGGAGGCAGCACTGCTCCTCTGCTCTGCTTTGGTGAGACCCCACTTGGAGTACTGTGTCCAGCTCTGTACTCCTTAGCACAGGAAAAGCATGAATCTGTTGGAGCAAGTTCAGAGGAGAGCAACAAAGTCGAACCTCTCATTTTGGAACCCACGAGCTACTTCATCTCTGACAGACATGGGAAGTGCAACTTTCTGTATTTAAGATGCATGCCTGGATTTAACATCGTGTTTTTGCAAAATAGAGCCACATCTTAGCATTAGATCTAACCCACTTTGCTCAAAGCTGGCTGTACACAGTAATGAACACACAGTTATGGAAAAAAAACAATGTACTGAATGATTATGCACTGAAACCTGGAAAAAAGTAATACTTCAAATAAACTTCTTTTTTTATTATTATTATTTGCATTGATTATACAATCACACAAATTTTATCCCATTAAAAACTGTATTTAAAAGTTAAAGCATTAGCTACAGTTTTTGATTGCTTTGTTCTAATGTCAGTTCAATTGCCCCAATAATCATCTTCAGCCTAAGGAAACATTCACCTATCTGACTTTTACCATGCCATGTGCACAGGAAACAAAAACTAGCAGAGAAACAACTCTACAAAAACACATGTTGGGGAAGAAAAAAAAAAAAAAGTACATCTGAGAATTTTGTATTTCACTGGATCACAGGATGTTAGGGGTTGGAAGGGACTTCTGGAGATCATGGAGTCCAACCTCCCTGCCAGAGCAGGGCCATAATCCAGTGTATGGTCACACAGAAATGGGTCCAGATTGGTCTTGGAAGTCTCAACAGGAGACTCCAGCTGGAGCACAACAATGACTTGAATAGAAGCAAGTCAGTGTTTTTACCCAGATATTCTGCTCATGGAACCCAGACCTTGTGGCTACTCAGATAAAAGGATTCCTGTGATTACATTAAGCACGAGCCATCATTTAAGATAAGCCAATAAAAGCCAATTAAGACCACAATGTATCACACGTGGTTTATGTACAACATTTCTTTGATAGCTACACACAAATGCAAGCTGTTAGTTTTAGCAATTAGCAGTTTTCATGCTTTGTTAAGATAATGGCACTAGTCCAGAAAGAAAAAGGTAATTCATTGAGAAAGATCCCACCATGGTCATTAGCACTCCAGCTAACAAACCGCAGCTCTCCCACAAACCCCACTGCAGCAGTGCACAGCCCAGAGACACTGTTTTAAAACATTTTGTAAAAATTCAGTATCAGCCAGCATATCTGAAACCATAAGGCCACATCCACCATCTCACATCATATCCAGTTTCCATTAACTACATCAATGACTCAAGTTTTGCTGTTAGTTTGTGACATTATCCCAGTACCTCCATCAGGTTATACCTCTGTAACTCTGAGTTGCCCCTTAATCTAAATGTAATCGTTTCAGTGGAGATACTGTCACCTAAATTTTGTTGTAGTTTTAGACCAAAAGTCAAAAGCTATGAAATCCCCAAAGCCTCAGACATGCTGCATGGGTCTGTATTTAAATCATGGGAGATCAACTTCTCCCTTCTCCTCAGGATCAATCATTAACCTTCTCCCCAATAGTTCAGCACTTGCTCAGCACTGCTGCCATGTAAGATGTTAACAGTCAGGGAAGCTTTGCCTTAAAGGTTAATCACTTCAATTCTTTTTTTTAAAAGGCAGTTAAAGATCTATTGGACTGTTCATTGCACCTCTCTCAAAACAGAAGGGAGATCGCTGAGAAAAAAAAAAATCTCCAGTTAATCACCCTGAGGACTGAAAAAGCAGGGAATTCTGCATTATTAATGAAAATCGAGGCAATTAGATAAGTAATAGCCTCCCTTCCATTGCATAATACAGTTGAAGTTGCTTATAAGGCTTCCTGACAGACGGCTTCCCAGTTATGAACGGTCTCGTCTTATGCACTTGGGATTTGCAGGGTTCATCCATGATTGTCATTAAAACTGGAGTGGTTTATTTCATCCTGCAACTTTTTTATATTCTGCCTTATTATGAAGGTTATCTTTCTCACATACATTTTACATCAAAAACATGAGAGATATATCACCATAGCTCCATATGCAAAATATTCAACTGAATGCCAGAATATTAACCTAAGTCCCAGATCTGAACGAAGCCAAAAAGAGCTGATCTGAATGTAGGCATCTCCAAACTCCCTCCTACACCAGCTACTGACTCTCTGGTGAATTACCAGAAACTCCACTGAATATGAAGAAAAAAAACCAAAACAAACCAAAACCCAAAACTAAAAACTGAAGGACTCCAGCCAATCCCAGAATATTTAATTAAGCCATCTCTGTTGCAATTGGAGTTTTCTGATTTTATATATATATATATATTTATTTTTTTTTTGCATAAAGATGCTGAAATAGTTTTAGACAATCAAACAACGGAATCAGTCCCTGTGGATGTTCATATGCAATTCAGAAAACTGTAGGAAGGATGCACAGCCCATCTGTTGCAAAGTCAGAGGAAGAACTGCAACTCACTCTGCAATACAAATTATCTCCACAAAGCGACAGATCTTTTAGTACAGTATTATGAAAATAAATATGAGTCTTGAGTAACCTTTCCACTTAGTGGACTTCAGTTTCCCATAGGAGAAGTGAGCATAACAAGTTTTAATTCAAAGTCCTGAATGGAAGCATTCCCCCTTTCAGGTGTCTTCACCGAATATTCTTAGGTCTGTGCTATGCATCCCATACAGCCTTGTTCATTACATTTGCCATTACACATTTTGGTTTCAAAACCAAAAATAATTATGACATATATACATACCAATAATATTCAGAGAAAGAAACTACCTGATGTCTGTTGAAAAAAAATAAAAGGTGTGTGCAAATCCAGTACAGGAAGTGCACTCAAACTCAGCAGTCCTTAAGAAATAGCAATTTACGTACTCCTCATTGACACGTTTTGCTCAGAAGTGACTTACAAACAGAATAATAAAGCTATTAAATGTCAGGATGTGGTGCACTGGTTGAATTTATAGCATGCTAGCACATTTGCACACCATAATGTCCGTTTTTAGTAAGTCTTGCTACTTCTTAACACTAATTCACAGCTTTACGACATCACAACGTAATGAATTCAATAACAAAATTTACTGCAACAGTAATAAACAACAGTTCCACTTCAAAATAAATTTTAAAACCCCTGATATATTCAAGGAATATAAAGAAGGAAGAACTAGCTGCATCAGTAGGCTCAGCCCCACCAGAAAGGTGTGGTGGAAGTTTAACCTACAAGTCTATAAAATATCTACTCAGCATGCCTCCTCATGCATTACCATTAGCTTCAAACACCCAGTAACAAACCAAGTTTGTTGTTTGTTGTTGTTACTTCCCATGGCAGGGTGCCATGGGAAGTAACCATGGAAGGAAGGGGGAGTCCAGGAAAGCTGGTCATTGTTCAAGGATCACTTTCTCCAAGCTCAGAAAAAATGCATCCCAGAAAATAGGAAAGCAGGTAAGAATGCCAGGAGGCCTGCATGGATGAATAGAGAGCTCCTGGATACACTTAAATCCAAGAAGAAATTTTATAGAGAGTGGAAGCGAGGACAGGGGACATGGGACAAGTACAAAGATACTGTTGGTGCAGTCAGAGCTGAGGTAAGGAAAGCTAAGGCACAGCTCGAATTGAATCTGGCCAGGGACATTAAAGGGAAGAAGAAGAATTTCTTCAGGTATATTAGTGAGAAAAGAAGGACTAGGGAGAATGCGGGACCCTTACAGAAGAAAAATGGAGAGCTGCTGACAAAGGATATGGACAAGGCTGAGGTGCTCAATGATTTCTTTGCCTCAGTCTTCAACAGCAAGGGCTCCAAACAGAATGTCCAAGTTGCAGAGGGTAAAAGTAAGGATTGGGAGCAGGTAGATCTGCCTACTATAGTAGAAGATCACATTTGTGAGCTCCTAAGAAACCTGAATGTGCACAAGTCCATGGG
>VWZE01003287.1:105816-133033 GCA_013396675.1 Eubucco bourcierii | reverse complement strand
GATGTTAGGAGGAAGTTCTTGGCAGTGAGGGTGGCGAGGCACTGGAACAGGTTGCCCAGGGAGGTTGTGGCTGCTCCCTCCCTGGAGGTGTTTAGGCCAGGTAGGACGAGGCCTTGAGTAACCTGTACTAGTAGGAGGTGTCCCTGCCTATGGCAGGGGGTTGGAGCTAGATGATCCTTGAGGTCCCTTCCAACCTTACCATTCTATGGTTCTATGATTCTAAGTCAGAGTGAAAAGCAGTAGTCAGGACTGCAGCATGGAACAAAAACACAGAACAGATCATGGACATCACCATTTGCTAGGTCAAACACCCTGATGATCCACAAACATGCATGATCCCATGTACTAGAGAAGAAAGCCAAAAGTCTCGTCTTTCTTTGACGAAACGTGCTCTCTGTTCCTTAAGCCTCATAATCTGATTAACCTAAGCAGACAGGCACCTGCACATCTAGCATGACCCAGCTTTAATATGCTGTTGACAGCAAAACAAAACCCAAAAAAACTTCATGGAGTCAGGTCATACACCAGTGAGTGGAACTCCACTGAATGTAACAGCAGAGATATAAACTCCAGATACATTACCCTTCGGATTGAGATGCTGCTTGCAGGACTTTATAGTTTAAATTCTTTCTCAATTTTCAGGTTAAAAAAATGTTGACCAATCGTGCTCTATGCCAAATGGTCATTCAACTTTTCATCTGTGGCTGATCTTCCAGTCTCTTTGTCATTTATTTCTGGAGGGGTGGGACAGAGAGGATGAGCAAATGGAGCAGAGCCAACACATCACGACAGCTGAAATAACACCATTGCACATGGAGCTCCCAACACACACACTCCTCAAAGAATCAAAAACAACTGCTAAGGTTCATTTTTGTCCCCAGATTAGGGACAGGTGTCCATTACTGAGACACAGTATTTAAGCTTGAGAATACAACCCCAAACCTTGGTGTGTTGAAGCAACTGACAACGCAGCACTGCCTCATAACACAGGCACTTATGTCCTTTTCTGAGGTCTTAAGGACCCACGACACTTTCACAGGATACTCCAGTACCTCCAAGTCTACAGCTCTGCCTTCATAGCCTTTACACTGCAGTTGCCTGTTTCTAAACAAATATATGTATTGTTCAAAACAAGACAGCTAAAAAGGCCACAGCTAAGCTCTTTCCAAACCAACTATCCTGCAAATACAAGTGTGTCACCTGCTGCTTCCCTTTTGTCTTTACTACTTTTCAACACATAAGGACTATTTCACACATCGTGAAAGAGCATCTCTGGTTTTTATTGGTAACTATCTACTTCATAGTCTGTAAAATTGACAGAAATTATGTCAACCTGGGTCATTTCCATTTGCATTGTCTCAATGCCAATTTAGGTACAGATTTCTCATGCAACAGAAAGAACCTTTCTGCTTTCCCTCACACGCCTTATAGCCTTTCCAAACTTCCTGAACTCTTCCTTCAGAAAGCCCAAAGTCAGAAATAGTTCCTCAGTGCACTTATATATAAAATGGTTCAGAAAAGCCCCAGTGTAGCCACAAGATTAACAAGGGCCACTTGTCAGGACCAGCAGTGGTGGGAACACATCAAATGTTTTTTAAGCCACTTCCTTCCAATTCATTTAGCAGCAGGTCACTTAACTGCCCCAGAAATGGTCTTTAAGTGCAAATGCAGCGTTTTATCATTTCTCCACTACTCGATTGCAGTACAGCTGGCCAATTAAATATTTAATACCCAAGTCCTCAATATTTAATTAGAGACAAATAGCATTCTTTGGTACTTTCCTTGCATTTGAAAACAACCTTGCCCATTGTACCTATACATAACATTTAATGTGGCAAAGATGTATTTTAAAGTTATTAGAAGTTTGTTGATAACAGCATTAGAATGAATTAATGCCTTGTCAGTGATTGTTGCACATTACAGTCTTAGGCAAAGTGAGAGAGCAGCCCTGAGGAGAACTTGGAAGTACTGGTGAATGAAAAGCTGGACACATGCTGGTAACATGCACTTGTAGCACAGAAAGCAAACTGCATCCTGGGTTGCCATCAAAAGCAGTGTGGCCAGCAGGTTGAGGGAGGTGATTCTGCCACTCTGCTCTACCCTGGTGAGACCCCACCTGGAATACTGTGTCCAGCTCTAGAATTCTCAGTACAAGGACATTGATCTGTTGGAGTGGGTCCAGAGAAGGGCCACCAAAAAAACGATCAGAAGGCTGGAATATCTCTCCTATGAAGAAAGGTTGAGAGTGTTGGGGTTCTTCAGTCTGGAGAAGACAAGGCTCCAGGGAGACCATATTGAGTACTTAAAAGGAGTCAATAAGAAAGATGGGGACACACTTTTTATCAGGGCCTGCTGTGACATGACAAGAGGGGATGGTTTTAAAGAGCGGAGATTTAGACTAGATATAAAGAGTAAAGATTTCACAATAAGGGTGGTGAAACATTGGTCCAGGTTGCCTGGAGAGGTGGTAGATGCCCCACCCCTGGAAAAATTCCAGATCAGGTTGTCTGGGGCTCTGAGCAAGCTGATCTAGGTAAAGATGTCCCTTCTCACTGCCAGGTGGTCAAACTAGATGACCTTCAAAGGTCCCTTCTAACCCAAAGCATTTTATGACTCTATGATTATTACTATATACAAGAAAGGTATTAAAATAATAATGTTGCTGGCCTTAACCAAGTAATCCAGAAAATACACTTGGTTCTTTAGGAAAATGTGGAAGAATTTTTAAACAAAACATTAAAGACGTAACTTCATCTGTCACAGCATTTTTATAATTAAAGATATCACTTAAAATAATTAAATTACTTATTTAATAACCGAACCTTCATACAAAATTGATCATGTCATGGTAAGTGATAACTACTCTGAGATTGTTACTGATTTTGATGACAGTGTCCCTCAAAGACACTATTCTAGATAATAGGACACTATTACTTTACAAGTTAAGATTAAAGATGCTCCCCCAAAGAAAAAAAAAATATTTTAAAAAACCACAAACCACACAAAACAACAAAAAGAATTGAAACAAAAACAACTGAGAAACTCAGAACCAAATTTGTTCATCATACCAGGTTGTGTACCTGGTACCATACTCCATCATCAACCAGGCCAGATTGGACGAGGCCTTGAGTGACCTGTACTCGTGAGAGGTGTCCCTGCCTATGGCAGGGGGTTGGAACTGGATGATCCCTGAGGTCCCTTCCAACCTTACCATTCTATGATACCCCTAGTATATCATTGCACCTACTCAGATCAAGCGATTTCTAATCGGTTGCACTTTCCTTCCAGATGATGAATAATAAAAGCAACAGTCCAGAGCCTGAGACCTTGGATCAGAGTTGTCCATGACATCTGCACTCTCAAGTGTTACTTACCTTAATCTCAAGAGTCCATGTCTATCTAACTAGATTTGCATTCAGGTATGCTAATCAAAGTATCTCTGAATTTCCCAGTCACCTTCTACCTGCACTCCTTCTCTGCCACTGGTCCAAGTGGTGAATCCCACCATAACAATGGTGAGTTTCTACCACACAAACTTTCACATCACACATTGAAGCCACTAATGTCAGAATTCTTTGCTATTGGGCAAATAACTTCCAAACCACTTGATTACACCACTAACACTTGCAGTGAGGAATCCACAATATTTGTATCCAGAGGACACAGAAGCCATTTCAGGGATGCTCCACCATCCTGAAACACATTTCTGAGAATGAGTACCTGAACTTTCACTATCTTCCATAAAATAAAACTCAAGTTTCTGGAGGCAACATTTTTTAATTCTAAAACAATAATCCTACACCTCGGAAAAAAATCAAATAACATTAGCTAGCATTAACTGCAAATGAGTTATCTCTTTTTCCAACATGCATTTTAATAATTTATGACCTAAATGGAAAAAGATGATACAGGCACTCTTGAAAATTTAAGAAATCCTGGGGTTTTAGTTTAAAGACAAGGAAAAAAAAAGCCTCCCAAACCACTCAGTTCTTGTCACTTCCGTGGCAAATGATGTGTCATTTCCAGTTCTGGTACTTCACCCACTGCTGTGAGACACAGGTCTGCAAACAGAATGGCAGCCAGGACACAAATGCAACCTGAACTACTGGTAACTGCCAAGAACTTTGAAGACATCTTTTCAGTTTAAGGATCAATTATCTTCTCTGAATTCAACCTTCACAACATCAAGGAAGACATTAATTTTAACATGAAAGATATGTCAAATAACGTTAGTGAATCCATCATCATCATCGAGCAATGTATTACTCTCATTCAATGTCAGGTTGTTTTGAGGTAAGGATCCCTGTTGCAGGTTACTAGGATGGAGCTAAGACAGAGATAGCCCTAGGCCATGGTCAGCAGTTCTTGTGGTTGCTTATGGTGGATTCAGATTGGATGTTAGGAAGAAGTTCTTCACCATGAGGGTGGTGAGACACTGGAACAGGTTGCCCAGGGAGGTGGTAGAAGCCCCATTCCTGGAAGTTTTTAAGGCCAGGTTGGATGTGGCTCTGAGCAACCTGATCAGTATGAGGTGTCCCTGCCCATGGCAAGGGGGTTGGAACTAGACAATCCTTGAGGTCCCTTCCAGCCCTGACATGATTCTATGATTCTCAACGTGATCCTTTGAGGAGTCAAGACAGAGCAGGTATGACAGCAGCGCCTTGTGGTCAGAATAAACCACAGCAGTAGCAGCTTCCCTCCAATGCCCCAAAAGGGGAATGTGTGCCCATATGCATTTCCTGCAAGTCTCTGGCATGGTGGCCACCAAAGACATGACCACCAGCACTGAGCCCCAGTTGCCTTATGCTCAACTGTTCTTCTTGGTTATGGTATCAGCCTTCTGTTTTCTTTCCTACTACCTACTACATTATTTTAAAAGAGAATAATCTTGAAATAATTGTCTGCGTAAACTGCTTAAATCTCATCAAGTGACACAGTGCATGCTAGAGTAAGTGCAAACACCTCAGCCACATTACCCTCAGTGAGCATGAGGTGATGAGACATGGAACAAGCCTTCCTGAGCCCAAGCAGTTGGATCACCTGATCTCTGCTATCATTTCATACACAAAACAGTGTTGGGTTAGTTTGTTTTCAGGTTGGGTTTTTTGGTTTTTTGTTTATTTGGTTGGGTTGGGAGGGTTTTTTTGGTTGGTTTTGTTTAGATATATGATCTAGAAAGCTTACTTACAGTTTAATGGTTTTGAATAGAAATGAAAAATGATTGCCTCACAAGCCAATGTCTTGTTTATACTAGTATTTGATTAACCTTTTCTTCCCCTTTCTCCCCTCAGCATACTGCAACTTACAGAACTAAAAACATTGATTTTAATAAGCATTAACATTTACACAGGATTTCTGGATTGTGCCCATGACCACCTGCCTTACTGGATTTGAAGACCAATCCTCTACACTGCTCAAAGCACTCATTTTCTTGTATATAATCAAAGAACATCATTTAATCTCCAAAGTCCTACCATACAACCTTTGTTGCTTGTATTAAAGAAGGCAAGGCAAAAACAAATATCCCCAACACTTGGTGGAGAGGTTTCCAATAATCCTAAACTCCTCAAGGGAACTGTTCTAAAAACTCACTAAAACACTGCATCTCCACACAGCTCACTAAACCAACAATGAATCTGTCACAGAAGATACTCCAGTTTTCAAGCTGAAAGTCACATGGGTTTTTAAATTCTGTTTACTACCTCAAAAGTTTCCTCTAAACAATTTTATAACCTGCTTCAAGACCTATTAAGAATCCAGATGCTGTTTAGCCTATTCTGGACATTTACAGCAATTTTCCACTTGGTTTTGAAGATACTAATGTTGTTTATACCTAACCCCAGCACGGGATTCCTGTTGTCGAGTTATTGCATATGCAATTGCTCCCACAGAGCTGAAATTTCTTTCCTGTAAATACATTATACATTATTTAATAGTATATATTGATACCAAAGTACCTATATATAGTATCTTTATAAATATATTATTAACTCGCTGCTTTACAAGTGCTGCCTTCAGCGCGTTCTCATCACTACAGCTGCTGCTGCTACTCCAGCATTGCAGTGGTCAAACTCTAAACTGCATCAAAAAGCAACCAGAAAGGAGAAAGTTGAGTGGAAACATCAGCACACAAATGCTTGAGTCACTGAACCAATTTCTATATAGATGTCTGTAATTCTCAGTAGAAAAGTTAAGAATTTACAAGATGAAACCTTTTTGTTTGGTTGGTTTAGGGTTTTGGGGTTTTTTTGCATCTGAAACAATAGTGAAGCAGAGCAAATGATGACAAATTAAACTAAACATAGCAAAAATTTGTATCTATTAAAGAGAATATGCAAATCTGGTCCTATATAATGTTATCATAGCTCATTTGGTTTTCTTTCTTCAAATATCCAAGTTCTAATGGAATAATTACTCAGAAATTTTGGCATATGTACAGGCATATATTTAGATGCATAGAAACAATCAGGTTTGGACTAACCTTCAGCTTGCCACAGCTGGGACTTAGGCCCACCTATGAGAGCTGAGGCTGTGGCTGTACTTGCCATGTCAGCTCAGTCAAAGCTCCTTCAGGGAGCACTGATTCATCACGCCAGTCACTTGTGACACACGCAGCAAACCCAGCACAGAACACTAACAATTACTTCTCAGCAAACACAGAATATTGAGACCTAAAAGAGCTAAATAAGTTAGAGACACTGCTGAACACTACACACTGAGGGCAGGATCCTGATCCCTTCGCTATCCAGAGTGCCTCTCGCCATGCTGGAATTGCTCCAAGTACATTCCACAGATCAGAATATTTCACTTTTTTTTTTTTTTTTAAATCAGAAAACCAGAAATATTTCCTTGTTGTTGCTTCAAGAGAACAGAATTTCAGAGTCATTCTGATAAGCAAAAAAGAGAAAAAAAATACAGCATACTGTCAGAAAATGTATTTCTTTGATTTCCTTACTTGCCCACACTCTGATGCTGGCTGAAATGGAACTACTACTTAAAAAAAAAAAAAAAGAAAAGAAAAAAAAAAATCACCAACCTTTCAAGGATAGTCAGATGAAAAACCTTTCTAATGTAAAAACATTTCCCTTATAGCAACAATAACTTCAGTCCAACCTAACTAGGGCAATTTCAAAGTAAGCAGGAGAATGCCACCGCTGAAGAACCACAGACAGCAATAGGGAAATTAAAAAAAATAAAAACAGGATAGAAATCCATTCCTGTTTTTCTTTGATTTGCTATCAGTTTCCCTTGTAGTTTCATCTCCCTCAGGAAAAGCGATTTAATTTGTTATTACTTATAAAGCATACTCAAATTTAAAACAATTATACAAGTCTGAACTTTGTTCCACTTTACAAAGTGAATGTTCTGTGAGGGATTTTTCCTTTTTTTTACTGTTTCCCATCTTCGTACCCACGGCACTTTCTCATTCATGGAGATTACTAAAAGGTTACACAACATATATTCAAGTTGACTTCAAAACTCAGAGGAGTACAAGTATACAGACAGAGGTCTTCTCTTCACAGGAATATACAAGAGAGCAACTCATTCTAGAGCACAAGGTTCAAAAATTAAGACTACACATCAGAGGACTCAGTCACTTTTTAATACTAACACACAAAGTTCAGCCCCATCACGACGCACTTGTTATCCATTATTCAGCACCAAAAAGGATTTGAGTGCTTCCAATCTGTGGGCTGTGGTGTAGACAGGACATGGCATGGGATGAAGGCTCTCCATATCTTCAAAAGAAAATCAATATTCTATTAAACTTTTGAAGACATCTTAAAGGCCCATTTGGTCTTGTTTTCAATTATTCTGCAGAGGTGTCAAGGGCCTCTGCAAACATGCCACTTTTTCTTTTTTTAAATCTCCATTAGCACTTACGTCTCCACCTGAGACACACATCAACATGCATGACTTTCCATCTCTAAGCACCTGCAGATACAGGGAGGAAAACCAACTCTGAACAGGGTTGGATACACAGTCCTTAAAGAACTCAAGTTTAACACAGGAGGCAAAAGAAAAAGGACTCAGGCACAACAAGCACTTCTATATTGTCAATGTAAAATTACTTGCCCAAGCCCACAGTGCAAACTAATTACACCAGTCCTGGTTCCAGAAGTCACAAGCTCCCAGCTATGTGCTCAATCCTTTTAGACCACATTAACTCAGTTTTAAACTAGAAAGGACTGCCTTCAAGTGCTGCAAAATTGAATCAATCACTGATTGACTAGTAAGAAGGTACTGATTTATAGTGTGCCCAAGCTGACCTGGTGTAAGTGACAGTCCTGACTAAAAGAGGGGATCAGTGAAGCCAAAGATTAAGCTCTGTTTCAATAGAAACAGCCTACCAGATACTTTCCACAAGCAAGGAGGTATTTATTTCACAAACTCAGCTGTGATTGTGTGAATTACTCAAGGAAAAAAAAGAAAATAATGAAAATTTTCAATATTCAAATAACATTAAAAGCTAAAAGTAGACTCTATTCAACCTTTCTCGTTTTTGCTTAAATTCTTTCAAGGTATGTTGATATGCAGACTTTATATTGTTATGTTAGTAGAGAAGAGGAAGATACCTGAGATAGTTTATTTCCAGACAGTGCTTCTACAGTGGGGAAAGTTTTTAAAGCTAAGTACAAGATCCCTATCTTTTGTATTCCTATTTAAATCAAGAAAAAACCTCAGGTTGACTTCAGGAAGTTTAAACATTTTTCCATTCCCTCTTTCATCTATCTTTGTGAACAGAGGTGACAAGAGGAAAGAGGGCAAGGAGTCTGAGAAGATACTGGAGAAGTTATTAGCTTCTAAGTTTTCACCTTTGGTTGTATTTCAGACACATCTGTCTTACAGGAGCTAAATTTTGTCACCACAATGTTTCATTAGAATATCTATGTATTAGAGTATTTGTAGAGGTTATATGGACAGGGTCAGTGACACCAAGTGAGGTAACTACTGTTATGTCATGGTCTTGCTCAAGTACCTGTAACAAGCAAAACATATTTTAAGTATTTGTATCTAGTATCCTAGTTACTAGACAGCATGATACAAGACTCAGTAGAGAAGGCACCTCACATAGACTTAGTCAAGAAAGAAATGGGGGAAAACTATTTCACTCTTTACTGAGGCAAGGAACAATTAAAGAATCAGTTAAATACAGGAAATTATATACGTTTGGATCTCCAAAGAAATAAAGCATTTTCTACTTTAATTAAGATGGTTACTCCTGGATAAGAAAAAAACCCTCAATTATGGTTAAAAGATTACATTTGTCTACATCTTTTGTCAAACCTTAGAAGAGAGACTGGCCATAAGCACAAGCATGCTTATGAAAATATCCAGTTAGGACTATGGGAAGCATCAGGAAAAACAGAGGGAATGCTTCACCACCACAGGCTCCAGCACATTGACTAGACAAATCTTTCCTGAAAATGTACAAGTAAGTGAAGGTTGTCTCATTTCACAGATTGCATTGGGTTGGAAGGGATCCTCACAGGTCATTTGTCCAATCCCTCCTGCAGTCAGCAGGGTCATCTCCAACCAGGTCAGGCTGCTCAAGTGGCCATCAAGTCTGATCTTGAATGTCTCCAGGGATGGGGCCTCAAACACATCTCTAGGTAATCTGTTCTAGTATTTCACCAGTTTCATTGCAAAGAACTTACTCCTTATGTCCAACCTCAACTTACCCTGCTCTTGCTTCATCCTCTGTGACTTTAATATTTTGAATTTTGTAGATAATTACTTTGCATTTTGCCTTAACTGTTTTGAATCAAGCAGGATATCAGGTAATCTGGAGAGAAACAATCACCTCTCTTTCAGCCTGGCAAATCTACTGAATTAGGGTAGCCATGACCTGGCAGGAAAAGCCTCAGCTCAGCTACAGTTCTTCAGGGCATGCAAAGTCTAAACATATTCCCCCCATCTGGAGCTGCTAAGGTCAGGAGGACCATGATAAACAGAAACATTTTGGTAACAAGGAAGGTTCTCTATTACACAAAACACTGAAGAAAGCACATTTTAATCAAATATTGGAGAGCAAATTATTTATGACATTTTTCCAGCATGTTGCTGAAGTAAAGTAGCAAAACTAATCTCTTGAAAGCGAAACTTTTTTTCCCCCAACTTCTTTAGACTTTCTTTTGTACTTCACTGAGACTCTTTTCCTAGCAGAAGCTCCACTTCATCAAGTGAAGCAAAGCCTTCATCATCCCTTACTTAAGTATCCTTACAAACTGTGCTTGCTCTCACGCATCTATCAAGTGTGAGGTTAATGATTACAGGGAGATCGAGTTTGTCTTTTGATCTTCAAGTAGGTAGCTCATCACTTAAACTTCCTACTATTGGACTATAGCTAAATGCTATCTGAATTCCACAGTTGTCTAATTTACTTCCTTTCCTCTCTCTTCTTGCTCTGTGCATGAATTTATCTTTTAAAAATGCAAGTTTTTACAGATTAGGTTTCCCCACTGAAAACTGACTATTTTATTAATCTGGGTACTGCTCAGAAGCATAGCAAGCATTCAACATTTTGCGTTCCAGGGGAAAACAAAGGAAAAAAAATAAACAAAACCAAAAACCAAACCAAACCAACCAACCACAACAACAAAAATAAATAAAAAAATAAATTTTAAACCCCTAAACAGTTAAAAATTGGTTTTAAGCCATATTTTTAGGCTTGGATCTTTCTTTCTTCTGTAAATTGATTGCAGTGTTGGAAGCTAGCAACAGCAACATTTCCATGCTTCCTCCTGTCCCACAGCCCATTGTAAGTCAAGGTTGCCTATAAACAGGCTATTGAAAGGCTGAGAGACCTGGACCTGTTGAGCCCACAGAAAACTGGGAAGAGATCTTAGCACTGTTCATCAATATCTAAAGGGCAAGTGACAGGTGGATGGGGGCAGACTCTTTCAGCGGTGCCCACTGACAGGACAAGAAGCAGTGGGCTCAAACTAGAGCACAGAAGTTCCTCATAAACATAAGGAAGAACTTCTTCACTTTAAGGGTGTCGGTGTGCTGGAACAGACTGCCCAGAGAGGCTGTGGATCTCCTTTGGACACTTTCCAAACCCATCTGGACATGTTCTGTGTAACCTGCTCTAGGTCAACCTGCATTAGCAAGAGGGGTGGAATAGATGTTCCCCAGAGGTTCCTTTCAACCCCCATCTCTCTGTGATTCTGTGATAGTTTTTTGAAAGAATGAAGACATTTGGGGATGGGTAGTACAACTGCTGGTTAGGACTGGTCTTCCATAGAAGAAAATAATGAAAATTATTAAATTCTCTCTACTCTAAACTGCCTTATAAAAACTAATTTTTCAGAAGTCACAACTTTGAGGATTTTTTAATCCCGCTCTTCTAGTTCAAACCCTTTGGAGAACTGTAACATGTATCCTGTTCATACGTCAGGAGACTGCAATCTTCCCTTTTCACAATCAAGGACTCTAACATAACCACTCAGTACAACAAACACTTGCTGCTATTCTCTTCATTATCCTTTTCCAAGCTTTCCAACATCACCACTGCATTTACCCCAGATTCTTGGCTGCAGAAAGCCACTAAGCTCCCCAGAGCCAGACTTCAAACCTGCACAGACTTCATGTAAGTAGTTCAAACTCAGCTCCCAAGCCCTTTCAAGCCCTCGAGACTAAACTGCTTTTTTGTTCAGCAATCTGTGCTTCCCTCAAGGATGCATGCAGGGGAAAAAAAAAAAAAAAAAGAAAAAGAAAAAAAAAAAGTACATTCATAATACTTTCTAGCAAAAGCAGATGCCATGCCACCTCAAAGCACAGATGATTACATCGAGTTTACTTCTCTCCACTGGAGAGCATGTACAGACAACTCAAAATATTCTGATACAGGTTTTAGGGACATCAAGAGCAACTGTGAGGATGGAAAGGAACCAAAAGCCTCTTAAGATCTTTTCTTCCACTCTAGTCACAGGATTTTTCTCTTGATCTTACCTTCTTAGTACTGCTTTATGACTAACAAATAAGAATCTATCTAAATGTTCCACAAACCCATGCAAAGCACAAAACTTTGTATAAAAATGCAAAAACCAGCCTAATAAATATAAACAATAACAATTCCCTCACAGTTACAGCATCAGAAGCCCAAGTTCACCTACATTAACCTTTTATTTCATGCAAAAAAATTCCACTTGGAGAGGTCTGAATACTTCCTTCTGCACTGATGGCACTTGGGTGGGCTACCAAGAGATATCCATGACTGAATGCATTACAGTAACACATTCTCTGAGGATCACAGAACGTCAACAGTTGGAAGGGACCTCAAAAGATCGTCCAGACCAAGCCCTCTGCCAGAGCAGGACCACCTATAACAGATCACACTGGATCTTATTCAGGTTGCATCCAGGCAAGTCTGGAATAGCTCCAAAGAGGGAGACTCCACAACCACCATGGAAAGCCTGTTCCAGTTTTCTGTCACACTCACAGTGTCACACACACATTTACATGGAACTTCTTATGCTTCACCTTCCACCTATTGCTCCTTGTCCTGTCACTGGGCATCAGTGAGCAGAGCCTGTCTCCATCCTCATGGCACTCACCCTTTACATATTTATAAACATTAATGATATTACCTCTTAAGTCTTCTCCTCTCCTCTTTGAATGGAGGTCAGTTTTAGTAAGTTACCTGAAGTCCAAGTGCCTTCAAAACATGTGCCCAAGTACTACTAAGTACTTTGCTTAACTATGATCTACAATAAATCCTGATACAAATATAAATAAATCTTAAAAAAAAAACCAAACAAACAAAACAAACTAATAAAACCCCCACACAGTAATCCTCATTTCTGGTTTTCATATTCTGATTATTTTCCATCTCAGGTACATGCTTTATAAACATTTGCAATTTTACTATCTCATGACTGAAGTTTTTATGATTTCTTTCGCTCATTATTCTATGTGCTGGAAGGGAAACTAAAGTCTATATTTTAGAGTTCCTCCTCTTGGTGTCAGAGTGGTTCATACACATGACTTTACTAGAAGGTAACTTGGGATTAACCTCACATTAGATAAAATCTTCCTCTATTTTCTCTCTGTAAAGCAATATTTGTACAACTGTCACGAATTAAGACAAAAAGAGCATGGTCAAATCAAAAATAGTGCTGTCACAGCAAAAATAAAAAAATTCATAATGAACTGCAAAGACCTATTGTGGCACTCAGTGCTTAAACCCAGAAGGATTTTTTTCCATTTATTAACACCCTGACTGTGTTCAGCAGCATACTAATGAAGTTAATCTAAAGGCTAAATTTCAATTATGAATCACAGAACCGCATCTCTGCTCCCTGATTGCTCAGATAATCTGAATCAAGCCCTCTCCTATACAAAGCACAATGCTTGACTGCAGATAAAAGTTCCTGAAACATCAAAAATATTCAGTCCAGAAGGTAGAATCTGACAAACACCTGTTTTCACACCCATGCAATAACTCTGTGGCACAGTAATGATTTCTAATAACTTGACAGACTGCTAGCTCACTTAAAATATGCTGCACAGGTTTGAACAATAAAAGGAACAGCAAATGTTTAAACCTCTCAGGCTTGCAGCCAAGACAAAGTCTTCAGCCAAAGTGAAAAAAGGGTTTCCATTTGCTAAAATAATTTAGGAGAAAACGTTTTCCTCTCGAGTACCTACAACGCATTTGTCCTGGAACAAAACCTGAGCAAGCTGCCAAAGGAAAACCAAGATCAGTGAGAGGTGGTACCTCACTTGGCAATTAATATGCACAACTACAGACCAAGATATGGTGTTTCATGCCATGTCTACACAGCTCAAATAAGGAGCTGAAGCCACAGAACTGGAAAAAAACAGAAAATATGAGTAATAACAATGACCTGGGTCATTTGCTTCCAATTGCTTCTACAACAAAAGAGTGATGAACGCTCATGGGAACACCAAACCATGTTCCTTTCCCATTCAAAAGAGTGATATGAAGGAAACATTGCATCTGCTTTTTAACAAGACAGTAAAGAGAAGTCCAACAGCCAGCCTTTAGTTTTCAGATGAGAGGATGGGGCATGGAAGGACTGTGCACTTTCAATGGGACCTAAGGGAACAAAGCAATCATGGGAGAGAGGCGAGTCTCAACTGATCACAAACCTAGGTGGAAGAAACCACAACCCTTCCAATGATCTTTCAGGAGTGTTTTCATTATGTAGTACATACCATTCCCAGATAATGTAACAGCTCTAGGTTTAAATCCTCCATCTCTCATGGGGAATGAAACCAGAAAGAGTAAATGCACTGTAACCAACCGCTATATGAACATCTCTAGGAGTAAAAACTTCAGAGCAGATTTTCTTCCAAATCTAAGAAAAGAGAGTGATAAATTCCCGCTTTACACACACCTATCAGCTCATGTTCATAGTTGAGAGGACAGATGGATACAAGACTCCAAACACACGCTGCTATTCCACAGCACTCAAAACACAGGTCAAGTACATTCACACACTTTTTCATCAAAGGCTCAGGGGTGTTTCTCTCTCTCTTTCAAGTTAGATGAAGTCAAACCTAGACACCCACACCTTCACAGCAGCCACAGCACAACTGAAGGTTTCTACTGTCCTAAAACACAAACACTAATCCTGACCATTTTTCAAGTTCAGAGCATAAGCACGAACAGGGCAAATTTTGTACCCCCAACTTCAGTGCTGCTCCTGTTCACTGCCTTTATCCCTCAAGTATGTGTCATCCAGTGGGGAGTTAACAGTGCCCAGATGAACCTAAGAGTTTTTAATAACTTTTTTTAAGAATTCACAAAAATAAATGCTTATCATTACAATAAATCAATCAATCAGATTTTTTTTTCCCCAGGTTGCCAGGATACTCATAATGTTATCTGCTTTGGCAATATTGACTACTACAACACTGATATGCACATGCAAAATGATTTGGCAATTACATCCTTCCAAAGGGCAAAATCCTCTCCTTGAGAAAAAACAAAATGGGTGCTTTGGTTTTTGTGTATGACTGGACGCTGTGCAAGTTTTCCTCTGTGCCTTCCTCCTTAAATAAGTTTTTTTCTCAGCAACATGCCTAGACTGAGGAATAGTTACATAGGTTTATACTTAGTGATGTGGCTGGTGGAAATGGGGCAGTTGTCGTTCATAGTTTTTACTGAAATACATCTTAATTGAATAGCAGCATTACACCACAAATGAGCCAGAAAAAAAGGCCAACAATAATGACGGACCACTAGAAATAATCTCTTGTCTTCTGGGTAAACTGTTCAATGTTAAAACTTATTATCTGTAAAAGCACCTTTTAAATCACTTTTGTTTTGCCCTGTGGAATACCTTAATGCTTGTGCTGGTAATAAAATTTCTGGCTTGCAATACTGCCCTCATCTATAAGACTGCAAGAGAAGGGAAGGGAAAAGATGAAAACAGGGAAGCGCAGAACTGCTGTTATTATTAAACCTTTAAGTTACAGAGTTAATTCCAGCTAAACATTTTTATCTGTTGCACTGTTTATATGAAGGGGATTTTTTTCTAGAAAGGAAATCTAATTTTTGCACTCGGGTGTCAAACAACTCCATGGTCATCTATATCTGCGCCGACTGTACTTCTGCTACAAGTAATCTGTTAAGCAGCACATCCCCAGCTGGGGACTGTAATTAGGGTGCAAACTGCCATACAATCCCCTTGCCAGATTGATGAAGGAGACCTCTTACAAGGTGATCCAGAAGGCAGTGTTGAGACCATTAATCATTTACCCGTCGAGGAGAATACAAAAAGCTCTGCTACCAAGAGCATTACACTGCAAAAGTATTCTGACAAAAATAACAGCTAAAATGCCGGCGAAGTTTTAATTACGCTGTACTCCTTTTAAAAGTTTTAGGTAAGTTCACATTAAAAAAAAAAAAAAAGAGAGAGGTTCACATTTCAGACAGAATTTGACACTCATACTTTGCTACTCCTTTTAAAAGCTTGATAACGATCAGCTCAGAGGTTTTTTTAGCTCTGCCAGCAGCATCCCTAGACAGCAAACAAATGTAATAGTAGTCTACAGAGCAAGCTTAAATACACTGCTAGGCTGCCAGTATTTCAACCTGTAGCTATTTATTTTGGGGGATTTGAATCCAAATGCAAATATTTTACATAATGTGCAATTGTAGATATTGTTAGTATGAAAATTCAGTCCACGGTGGGAACATCAAACCTTGAACACCTGCCTAATGGGATCCTCACTGTCCATCCTGAGCATATAAGTCTTTACTCTGCCAAACATGAGATTTTATTTTTTGTACTATGCTTATTACTACAATGAAATACCTCGAGTATATCAAGTTGAGTTCACATTTGTTTCCCATATCGAGTTCAGATTTGTTTCCCTTCCTTATCCTTATTCAATCCAATAAGCAAGCCCACACTCTCCTTGCAGAGCTCATGAAACTACCAAGAAATAAAAATGCAAAAATCCAGATCACTTAGGTAGTCTAAGGGTACTCTGCTATCAGAGTTTAAATTATTTTTCTCTGGAAACAAGATTTTAACCTTTTTTGTGTATGCAACCTCATGTTTTAATCTTGGATGTTCTGTGGTAAGTATCAGCACCTGAAGTTTTTTAGTTATATTCATCACCTCCACATAACTTTCACCCAAGCTCAGCCTCAGGTCGGGTAGGGAAGAGGGCAAAGGTGAGTTTCCCTTTCCTTCCCTCCCTTGAATTATCTGGGTTTTACAGAACTGCCTCAGAGCCTTCTGCTGTTTCAAAAGCAAACAGTATCTGTCCTATACAACTCTACCAGACGAACAGAGAACACATTTTCCTGTAGAATATGCAACAGGGAGGAAACTTAATCCAAATACATCATTACACAGTCCAACAGGATTTGCTTTAAAACTCTACAAACCATCCCAGTGAAGGTAAACTCCTGGTAACAGCCTTAAAAGGCAGTCAGCAGGCAAGTACATTTTTTCTTAACTCAACAAAAGCCAAATCTAAACAATTTTTCCACAGATCATCAACAGCACATCTGAAATCAAGAGGAGAAGGTGAGGGGAAAAAAGCTGCCACCTGTGGTTATGAAGTTAAACCTATTTAAATATTTAAAAAACATTCTTATTTGCCAATTAGGATACTTGCCTCACAACTCTCATTATCCCCTAAAGACAAAGGAGTTTTCCTAAAGGACACAGTAAGGGAGACAAAAAGCATTTCATAAGCAAGGAAAGCCAAACTACACTTTTAGGAATGCCTTTACAATGAGGATTCTTTTGCAATCATCACTGTAGACACCAGAAAGCTTTTCATTTGTTTCTGCAACACCGGGAAACTTCGGTTTTCCAAAACCCTTCCTTGCATGAATAAGCATGCAAAGTAATCTTCTGAATATGTTAGGGAGGGAAGGATAGCAGAAATAGTTTCATTATCATGATACAGAATCTTACAGGCAGCTGTGGAAATCCAAGTTTCCTAAAAATTATTGCCATGATGAAAACCCATAATCCATTCCAACGGCAAGTTCTAGCACATATCACAGATTCCCTCATTACTTACATTTTTCCAATATAGCCTGAACTAACGATAAGAGCTCAGCAAGACAGTAGGAGCATGCATAGGCTGAGCATGCATAGGCTAATTCACATATTCTAAGCCACCCTATCTTTTTAAAAGGCGTCTATAACATTAAAACATCGTCTAAGAAAACGGAGCATAATTTGCAGTGGCAACGATGCAAACTTAAAGACAACAAAGGTGGCAAATCAAGGGTGGTAGCGTTCACTGGAAGGTTGATCTAGCACAGACTCAACAAAAGTTACAAAAATTAGGAAAAGTTCTCTTCAGTGGATGGGTCCCAGGTAATCCAACACAGAATCATAGAATCAGTCAGGGTTGGAAGGCACCACAAGGATCATCCAGTTCCAATCCCCCTGCCATGGGCAGGGACACCCTACCCTAGATTAGGCTGGCCAGAGCCTCACCCAGACTGGCCTTAAACACCTCCAGGGATAGGGCCTCAACCACCTCCCTGGGCATTCCATTCCAGGCTCTCACTGCTCTCATGGTAAAGAACTTCCTCCTTATGTCCAGTCTGAATCTAGATGTAAAGAGGAATTTCTTCGCCATGAGTGCTTTACATGCACTGAAATACACAGTCCTGCTGCTAATATTTTTTGAAGCTTGATCCTGCACAATAGAAAAGAAAGTATTAAACACAGCACACGACTTAAAGCAATGCTGCGGAACTTCAGATGTAGTTAAAACCTGAGTTAGTAGTAAACTGATCTTACTCTGGGAGTAACAAGGGAAAAACCTGCCCCTCCTCCTTTTTGGGTCTCGCTGTATCATCATTTAGTGGCATTAGCCTGCTCTCATCCTTAGGCAAGCCCTTAAAGACTCTGATCCTTTATATCCTTTAAAGAGAGCAATTAATGCTGCTATTCAAAGTTTCTGACCTTTAGCTCTCAGTCCCAGTAGTGTTATTCGGATTTTTCTTTTCAAGTTTAGCAGAAAATAGTAACTATTTGTGTCTTCCTAAAGGCAGCCAGGCATTAATCCTAACCTCAATTTGAAGTCAATTCTGGAAATCTAATTCCCAAAGTTTTCACCTCCAGATGTGCTCCTCTGCAGGACCAGATGCTTCCCAAATTCTGCCTGCCCTATCAAATCACTTCGGTTCAGACGCTCTGCCTTCCAGAGCTATGCTGTCAAATCACTTCAGAAACGCTTTCATAGCTCCAGAAAGTTTTCCATCCCATACTGAACTCGTTCTCATGATCCTCTCCAGAAGAGTGAGTACTGTTATGATTATTTTCATAAAGCCAGTGCTACCTTCCTTTTTTTTTTTCATTCCTGCTAAAAGCACTCTCCACTCAGCCTTCTTGCCCTACTTTCTTCTCCTTAAACTTATTTACTCAGCTTCCCTGTTGCCTCTTAGAGTAACAGTCAGAATGAACACCTGAAAATCAAGACAACATACTCATTATTTGTTGTCTTCATACAATTTGTTTTTTCAAACTGCCAAATACAGAGGCTGATAACTAGAAAACCAACAAAGCATGTCATTTGCAGAACTGCCCCAGGAAGACATCCTGCATTTTCTTTTCCAAGTGTAATTAATGACTGCTGCCTTTTACAAGGTGCCAAATACTTTACAGACATCTTAAAAAGACTCAGATATATCCCATCCCTCTCCCAATCTCTCCAATTAAAAAAAAAATAACAATAATAAAAAATCAGATCTGATAAATCTAGCCCATCAATACCTTTTTGCGTTAAACCTTCCCTGACATGGAAGTTGTTACATCTCATCTGGACAACTGACAAGCCAATATTTCTCTAGACCCAGAGAAAGAGTATTCCACAGCCAAGACTCTTCCAAATAGCCGGAGAAAAAGTTACACCTATTTAAACACAGAACGAGCCAGGCTCAGCTAGCACTGTGCAAGGAAGAGGCAATCAACTTGACAGTAAATCTAATTAGTGTTATACTTCCTGCCAAAATTAGACATCATGTAAGCAGATATATCAAATGAATTTGACATGATATATTACCATTGATGTGCCTAAATATATAAAAGGGGCAGGTGAGGGGAATATTTGCTTTAGGAAGTGTGGGAATAAGGGGGTTTATGTTTTAAGGGAAAAGGCAAATCGCGACATGCTTCCATCATTTCTGTCTCCATCTCGTTTGTTCATTAAAGTTTCTCCTTGCCTTTCAAGTTCCTATTTCCATTGTGGTCAGAGTGACACAAAACATCCTCTTTTGTTGCAGCTCACTAAAATCGAAGCTGCATCATGTCTTTTTCACATCTTTTCTTCCTTCCTTGTCATTCAGAGGCTTCAATCCATTTGCTTTCTTGACACTAGCTCACTTGTTTGCCTCTCCTCTTTCTCATTTGCACTCACCAAAACTCTGTCCCATCACATCATATCTCTGCTCCAAATTGCCACCATCTCCTGGTTGTCAGTCACACATCTCTTTTCCCAGTTCCCAACACCAAATTTTTATCATTTTAGCAAACTGCCTAGTAGGAGCAATTTTCTCTTATTTTAAACACATTCTACTGTTTTCTTTTCAATAAGCCACACATTTATCTCACCGCTCTCTGTCAACTTCTAAGGTTTCTCTATATTTGCTCATTCTTCCACCGGGTTAGCTCCAGTGCAATACATTGTCCCAGCCACGTTTTTCCTGATCATTTCAATATGCTGACCAAACATCTCCGATTCATTTCACATGTCCCTTTGTTAGGCAAAACAAGATAAAATAGTAAGATACTGCAGTGATGTCTGCAAAGAAATCCTCTCTCATCAAATGCCAGTCTCGAGGTCCAAAGATACAAGAAAAAAAATTAACCAGACCATCACCTAGAACTGAGAAGGGTTAACAAAATCCTCAGAAAGCAACTCATCTGAGAACCACTCTATCAAATGTATGTGTTCAATACCTCATTTAGATGAAGAGAGGTTCATTCCTAGCTCAAGACCAAAGCAGACATAACAGGAAGACAATAATCATCAATGCTCTCAGAGCTAGACCTGGAGTTTAATGAGCTTCTCTGTTAAACAGAAAAGAATATTTGGGGTGGGGGGGCAGGAAGAATGGGGGGGAAAAAACCCACACTAAATAAACCAACACAAGCCACACACCCCACACATCCCTCCCCAACAGAACAAAAGAACTAAACAAGAGCTGAATACTTATTTTCTTTCTGCTTCTGCTAGAAAGCAACACTAAGTTTCATTTGGAGGCAACCAAGTTTTATTCCTGAAAAATGATTGCTTGTTTTGGGGAAAATACTATAATGAAATCTGGTAATCTTTAGACTAATTCATCAAGTTCCCAGTTCAGCTTACGTCCTCTGAAACAAGTGACCATTCAGTAGCACAATGCTCTCCACAGACCAAACTGTGTCCTCCCTACCTGGAAGCTCCTGGCGCTCCATTCTATGCTGCACCCGAACTTGCCACTTAAGTACTTGAGACAGAAAAAATCCAGGCCAAGTAGAGGCATTTATGATTTTTTTTTTCTTTTTTCTTTATGTAAAGTTTAAAAATTACTTTACCCCCAAAAAATATTAAACTGGGCTTTTCTCTGCTGTTCCAGCAAACACAGAGCATATTGCTGTTCATCTCCTGACAAATTACTCTCCAAGAGAATACAAATCACCTGTGCTGAGCTTCAGGAGGGCTCTGGAAGAGAGCTCTGTTTCAACTCGCTAGAGACAAAACGCCAGTCACAAAACAGATTCCATCCCTGTGGAAAGCCTCCCTTGCTCACAAACACAAGCTTTAACCTTATTCATTAGTGGTTGAATTGCACTCACCTTTATTGTGCTACATCTTCAGGTTGCACTTCATCCATCACATTTTTCCTGTGGGCGTATTCTCTGTTTTATTAACTGTAATTTAATTCCATTCAATACATATTCCTACACAGGATGGTTTTTTTTCCCTGACTGTTTCATAACATTTCACAAGAAGGAATACAGATGAATTTTTAAATAGCAAAACACACACATACACAAAAAAAATTTCAAAAAAAAGAAACAAAAAACCAAAACCAAGAAGAAATCCTACTGTGTGTGTTTCTGTTGGGATGGTTTTATAAAACAAAGTTTGCTATGGTTGTCAAGCCTCCCACCACTTAAGTTTTCTTTCCTGAATGAATACTACACACTAAAAACTGACGCTGCCTAAACTGCATCATTGCTTGAGGCAGTTCCAATCACCAAATCTGCTGCTCTCACCTTTGCTAAAGCTGCATATCGTGTTTGCTACAGACACGTGAAATTAATTACAGCGCCTTAATCAGTTGCAGCCTACAGCTTTCTGAGTATCTCAGAAGGCAAATGTCAATCCCCAGAAGTCATTACCCCACACCACAGCGTCCTCAGTCTCACTGCTCTGCTCTGCTCTCTACTATCTGCTGACAGCAATTTTGCAATGAAAACCCAATAGTTCAACGAGAATGGGTGCTCATCACAGAACCACAGACTGGCAGGGGTTTGAATGGACCTCTGAAGATCATCGGCTCCAACCTCTCCACTTAACCAAAGATAAAAGCCTCTATCCAAAGTCTGAATAGTACAGTCCCACCCTACACCGAAGTTGCGGTTTAGTGAGAGAACAGATTGCTCTGTTGCTCCAAATGGGGCAAAAGAATAATGCTCATATACAAACGACTGGAAAATTGGAAAGTTGAGATGGACAATTATCATGTATCTATTTATATATGCTTATATATCCTACACTATGATATGGCAAGTACAGCCCTCACAACCTCCTGTTCAGAATACAGTAGACCCACACCACTCAGCAGAAACCCACACCACTCTCACCACGCGCTGAAGAACACCAATGTGAATTACAAACTACCGTGAGAGATGGATCAGAGATGGTCACAATTATACCTAGCAACTGAAGAGATTATTTTATTTGCTCTTTATTTTGGAAGGCTGCACCAGTTTGAAAGAGTCAAATGACACATAGCATCTTCCTGTCCATTCCTGGCAATGTGAAGACAGACAAGGAGCATCCCCTCACGCTGAGGAAGACTGGGACCAGAAGTTTGCCATGTGAATTTAGACTATCTCAAATCTTTCCAAAATACCTACTATTCACTTCCAGAATACCCTTTTTCTGCAAGGGGAAAGCAACAGGGAAGTGACTATCTCCACTTTCTTATAGTTTTTAAGCAGTTTTAAAAGTTACTTTATTTCTAGAATTTCTTTTGCCTCTGTCCTCATTCACACCACCCTTTCAGCTCACATCACCTCAGCTGAAACACTTTTCATACTTTACTGCACTGCAAACAGGTTGACACGCTCTGCCTTTATCAACAGGCAGCCTGCATCAGCAAGGGACATCAGAGCTGCCGCGTGTATCGGACAGCAGATTATCTTGCATATTGTTCCATCCCTGCCAGCACCTGCCCAGCACACACATGAATATCATGCATCACACATACATCCCGGCTCTGCTCAGCAGTCCCACAGAGAACCAGCTTCCAGCCCTAGGCAAAGGGAACAGTGCTGTAACAGGCAAGTATAAGGAGGCACAATCCACCGCAAAGAATCAAGACGGCTCAGGCAGGTAGGACTTACCCCATCACTAATAGAGTTTTATCTTCACTTTCTCAGTGGTCCTGGAATCTCCCTTTTCTCACCCATTTCATATATTTTCTGCCACCTATGTGAGTGCAGGTGAAAAAAAGGAAAAATCAATCCTGATTTAAAGTATCTAGCTTATTTTCAGACACAAAATATGAGTATTAGCCAGAAACTCCACAGAAAACAGAGAAGCAACCAAAAGTTTTTAAAAAGAAAAGAGGTGGGGAGAAAAAAAAAAAAAAAAAAGAAAAAATGTTTTGTTTCAGTACTTTTTGGCTCTTGTGCTCTAAGCATGACTGCAGACAACAATCACTTGTGTTTAGATGTAGAAGTAAGGTAGGACGGTTCATCAATGACTCAGAGAATGGACCTCTTGCAGACCCACAGGGTAAGCAGAAAAATCTGCCTTCCCTGCAGAGTTCCTGGTTTAAAAAAACCAAAACAAAACAAAACAAAACAACAACAAAAAAAAAAAAAAAAAAAAAAAAAAAAAAAAAACAGAAAAAAAAAAACCAACAACTCATCCTCTGGCACAAATACCTGTTTTGGTTTGAGTTATTTTTTTCCAAATAAGCAATACTTTATTTCGTCTGTGGTGCTTTCTGTTTCCCCACTGCAGTACCCACTTCACCACCCTGGATGCACAACTTCCAGAAGGAGCACCACAGGGTTCAGCATCCATCAGTGCCATCCTGGCAATCACACCTCCATTTCACAGCACACCCTCCCATTTATTTGACATAATCTTGGTGCTAGCAACAGAGAAGGTAGCTTTACCAATATCTGGAACACTATCTCAGTAATAAATGAAGATGTTCAAAGCTCAGGTAAAGATGGAGCGATACATGGATAGAACCTCATGGCAGGGAAGGATCCAGAACACACTGAGCAACCCATCATGACAACATGGAAATTTTTGGAGAGGAAGACTGATTCTGTTGTATCGTGATGCTCAATTACAACAAAGCAAGACAGCCCACCCAAAGCTTCTCAACTTCTCCAGTGTGCAAGAAAACCACACAAGCTGTCACCCACAGGCAGTCCCAGCAGCGCTCCCTTTCCTCAGCCATACGGACAGCACAAGAGCCTGTGAACTGTAGCCAGGACAAGACAAAATTCCATTTTCTGATGTGCTACCAAACAAGGAAGCAGTTCTATTTGTGGAAACAATGCTTTTGTCTCACCATACTGAAACATAAACTCCAGAAATTCAAGGAAGTTCCTACCAATTGACAACCTGGACACACTTTTCTGAATACTTTGAGACAGTCCGTCAGGACAGTTTCCCTCACATACAAAATGCCCTGAGAAGTTCCCAGAATCACCTTCACATCATGCGACTTGAGCAGACAGGTTTCCATTTTCCCCCATCCAGCCCATCAAGGCATCAAGCCCTGGCACAGCACCCACCATTAAAGCACAGCCTAATACCTCTCACAGAGCATGGAGAACTTACCTTCGTGAACAACAGCCCGAAGGCATTTCCATCACCTCTTTAATCTGCAATAGCATCCCTGTTGCTCATCTTTCATAATCCCTCTCTGTTAAGCTATGGGGATGCGAGCAGCATCGCAGGGCAAGAAAGCAGAACAGGCAGAGCTATTCATGTTGTCAGAGCAGCAATGTAAGCTCAGGGCTTCAGGGTGTTCTGCTGATTTTTTTTTTATCTTACCCCACTCTGTTTACGACCTGCACAGCCAGATAAGCTTACTTGCCTTGGACACCTGGATAGGACCATTCTCATCACGGTACATCTTCCACCATGATCCCCCACACACACCTACCAACAGCAACACGAAATAAAAAGCTCCCAAAGTGCAACTACCACTTGTTTTTCCCACTCCCCAAACCCACTCATGCATCACTACCTTTGCACTGTTATCCAGCAGCAAGCTTGGCACAGGCTACCTGCAGCATCTGACATGTTTCACCTGTTCCAGCTCATGCTCCTCATGTGCTTCTCTCCTCTACTACCCGCCACTGGGATATTTGCTGCTGTGCCCAAATACAAATGGAGCAAGTGTCTAGAAACAGGTCTGAGAGCTCTGTTCATCTGTCTAAGGGCAAGATGTAAGAGACTGGATACTGCTGGGGGGGGTAAGAAAAAAATCAAAGTGGAAGGAGACCCATGGGAATCCCTGCTTCTTACTTGCAAACCCCAGAACTTTTGTGCCACCAAAGGCAGCTAAAAACAGCAGCCTGAGTGCCTCCTACCAGATTAGAGTCTCAGCAAACACGCATCAGTGCGATCCTTATCGGTGAGGCTTTCTAGTGAAGAGATGTCCCTAGAAAGCAGTCACTACAAATACAGTTTTCCTGAATATCATTACTGATCCAGAAGTAATGAAATAGTAGATAATATGGCCCCGGGGTGCAAATCAACCACCTACCCTAATGCATACAGATGGGGTTCAACAGCTCTTCTGGTCTTCCATTACCAGAGTGAAATGTGATCTCTGAAACATCACCACAGCAAAGCGGAAGAGAACCTTACCAATGAGTGCCGTTTATTTCTGAGTCTTCAGAAAATGCTTTTAAATGCTGTAATATGGGGGAAAAAAAAATCTATTTTCATGTATGAAGATCAGACACAGCTGCCCCTCACAGAATCAAAACACAAAACCAGAAAGTGTAACCTCCTGATTTTGCAGAAAAGGCACTGTTGAGAACAGTGTCTAAAAGCTTTCTGTAATCATGAAGAACACAACTTTATCCAGTCCCATCAAAGAAAGTAGTAAAACTGCCATGACTTACAGCAAGATCATGCTCCTCTCGTTGATGTTAAAGCAGTTAAAGCAGGAGATTCCACAATGCTCTACAACCAGCTGGGCAAGTGCTTAAACAGAAGCAGACACAGAACTTCTCCATTTCTATCCTTAGGAAAATTTATCGCTTAACACCAAGAGCTTCCTCCTGCATAGACGGGACGTTCTGCATTCTGAGCTGGGCACATCCCCACGAACCAGTCAAGCCAATGCACAGCACCACATACACATTGCCCATGTCCATCTTCTTTCATAAGCTGTACTGCACTTAAGCACCTCACTTCAACCGCAACTCTTCCACCTTTGACATGACATTACTTAATCTCCACTGAAATCTCTCCAGAACCTAAAGTCTTCACCACTTTCTTAATCAGTTTCCTTGAAGTTTGGCGGTTTTATGATGCATGCTGAACACCTGCGTGTCATAGAGCACAAGGAACAGCAGCTCTCTCAGCCACCACTGTCCCCTGTCACGTACTTTCAGTGACACCCTGTCCCGGTGGGTACATTTATCCCATTCACCATGTTATCCCACCCACACAACACAGACATCCCCTTCACAGCTTCTATCCAAAATTAAATTCTCAGGAAATCAATTCTTTACACTGATATTTCGTTTTCATTAGAGGAATTAAACAATACGTTTCAATTATACAAGAGAGCTGGAGGCAGCGGTCAGCAAGTGCTATTACGACCCTCATCTATTCTTTTAAAAGCCCTCTCCAGAAACGTTCAGGCAGGCACATGAGTGGGAGGGAAGGAGGGAGGAGGAGGAGGGAAGAACATGTCTACAGCTAGTCCTCATTCGTATCTCCACATAAATAAAGTCTAAACTCTGCTCGGTTTGACCTTGGATGAATAACATTACACACAATAAACAACAGCACAAGCATGACAAATTAAGAATGAACGTTCAAAGTAAAGAATGGTTGTGAAGGAAGAAGCGTATCTGAGTGCCTTACTTAAAATTTGAAGTCACCGACAGGCGAGTCGATGGAGGGAAAGAGACACCTCAAACACATCTCAGTACCGTAACTGAGGGTGGGTGACAAAGTGTGATTTGATAAGCCACCCTGCGCTACAGAAAGCAGAGCCCCAGAGGAGCCGGCTCGGCCAGCACAGCCCGTGCTACTTTTAAGCGCTCCGCGGCAGAGCGGAGTTCAGGGCAGTTCCCTCACCGAGCCCAGCAGGCGACGCCGGCTCCCCAAGTCCACGATATCCACGAGAACTTCATCTGTGTCACGGTGGCGGCGGTGCTCACAAACCTTACCCCCGTGCCTCCCGCAGAGCACTCCCCTCCCCCCCGCCAACCCTCGGAGGAGCCGGGGCCGGCAGGTGCGGGCTCCCCAGTCCCGGAGCCAGCCCCAGAATCCA
>VWZE01003287.1:40698-105498 GCA_013396675.1 Eubucco bourcierii | reverse complement strand
GGGAAGAGACGAGACGGGACGGCAGAGTGAGGGGGAACGGATTGAAACGGGATGGGGCAGGACAGCGGTATGAGGCTGGGAGAGGACGGAATGGGTCAGGACAGCGATGTGAGGCGGAGACAGGATGGAACGGGACAGGATGGCGGTGTGAAGGGGAAGGAGTATGGCATGGGACTGGACAGCACGGCTGTGCGAGGGGCGAAAGGATGGAACGGGACAGGACGGCTGTATAAGGAAGGACGGGACAGGGCAGGACTGTCCGTGAGACGTCAGTGAGACGAAGCTGTTTCAGCGGGCGGTCTGGCCGATGTGGTGGTGCCAGTCGGAAAGCGATAGTGAACCCAGCTGGGTTTCCTCGGCCCCGACAGTCTCCTCCGTGCCTGCGTCCTCGCCCGGATAAGGGTCGCTCCGGCTTCACCAGCCAGCCTTTGCTCCTGGGCCGGTCTGCCAACCTCATGGAGGTCTAAAAACCCATGGAAAGTTATTTCTTACACTTTTAAATAAAGAGATCGAGATTCCCACGTATCTTATTTAAACACGGTAGCTCTCCAAAATCAGTCAATACAGGGGTTTAACTGTGTATTTAGCCTGCACCAAATTCCCAACTGCATTTTTCACCACTCTCCTAATCCTGTTCACTGTGCAGAGAGGAGGACACTTTCAGTGCTTCCTTAACAGCCCCAGATAATCACTAATACACTCTCGACAAGCTTAGCCTGAGGAGCATTAGCCCCATTGACTTTCAAAGTCATCTAAGTCATATTTTCAGGAATTTAATTAGTGCAAGGGATCACCAAACTAGCTGAAGCCCTCGATCAGGGAGGGAACATGTATTGATTGCAGGAAGAGGAGGCAGGGTGGATACTGAATCCATCACTTTTTAAATACACACAGTGAATGATCTCAGTTTAGTTTACCTGCACTGGTTAGAAATTCAACTAGGCATCATGCAACATAACCAACACTTTTTTTATATGCCCCAACAGTAAGTTTAGGTGTTTTTCAGGAAAAATGAATGCATATATCCAACTTGTCAAGTGCCAGATGACTGTATGCACAACAAAATTAAAATACTTATTCCAGTTTTTCCCAGAGTTCTTGCTTCTGCCTTGTTAAAAGTTAGTTCTCACATTATATGGAGTATGAAACTAATTATGGGTACTGAGAATGAGAAATAACTCCACTGACAGGAGGCTGGTAAAAACAAATGACAATCAGGCCCTCAAAGACTAATACGTGACCTTTGCACTGACACTGTACCCCAGGGATAACCTATTCAGGCTCGGAAAATTAGCTCGCCAGACACTTTCCATTCAACAAGAACAATGTCCGTAATGTTTTAATGGACACATTTGTGTTGCTCTTGTTTCTCATTGTATTTTTTCTTTACAGAAATATTAAATCCTAATGCAGGGATTGGGGATAGCATCTACAGATTCCAAATGAATCCAGAACTTCTGGTTCTGTATAATAAGCAAGTTTTCCTGCCTCAGAGAGCTTCTACAATAGAGAGTTTTACAATAGCAACAGACAGCAGAGTAGAAATGAAGGCTGAGAAATGTGGTGGTACTTGCCATAAGGCATGAAAACCAGATCAGAGACTGAAACACAAGTTTCCTGCTTCCAGGTTCAGTCCTGACCATTGCTTTCATGAATTCACAGATTCACAGCTTGCATCTGGTTGGAAGGGATTTTCAAAGGTCATTTTGTCCAACCTTCCTGCAGTGAACAGGGTTACCTCCAACTAGATCAGGCTACCTAGGGCCACATCAAGTCTGATCATGAATGTCTCCAGGGATGGGGCTTCAACGACATCCCTGGGCAACCTGATCCATTATTTCACCACTCTCACTGCAAAGAAATTCCTCCTTATGTCCAACATAAATCTACTGTGCTGCAGTTTATAACCATTGCACTTCATCCTGTTGCTACAGGTCCTTTTAAAGAGTCCTTCCCCATACCTCCTAACCCTATCAGATATGGAAATGTAGCTATAAGATCTTCCTGTAGCCTTCTTTTCTCCAGGCTGAACAGCCTGAATTTTTTCATCCTCTCTTCAAAGCAGAGGTGCTCCAGCCCTCTGATCAACTTTGTGGCCTTCCTCTGGGCCTGCAAATTATCAGACATCGTCCTGGAAGTTTACTGGGGAAGGAAAGACCATCAGAGATTGAGCTCCAGCTGGAAAGGAACATTACAAACAAAGTTTTGTGAGAAAAGTTGTATTGTCAAAGCAGAAACACTTCCTTGAAGACAATTTGTTTTAGAAAGGTTTTTCTCTCAGATGTTTTCCAGATCAGAGAGCCCTACACCAAATGCCCAGCAGCAAGTGGCAGAGGGCACTCACCAGGGCTGCACCAGCCTTAGCTTCACTTCTCTGCTGCCTGCTTCTTTCTTCCATTGAAAACTTTTAAAAGGTCTCATTTTTGTCTGATACAGAATGGAAAACACCTCTTGAAATGTCAGGAGTTTTTCACAAGTGACACTTCTGGTTTTTTCCTGACTGGCCCTGGACCACAGGCAGTTACATGCTGTTTGCCTTCTTACAGCCTCACGTCATTGTCTGGGGAGTTTCAGACTCCATGATTAATCTGGAGTTGAAGCATCTGGGAAACTGCTCCGCTGCAAGTCTTGGCTTAATTGCCAATGCAAAGTTTGCATTAATGCAGCTAATCTAGCATCTGGGGATGGGAGCCCGAACTGCCCCCCACAGCCTCAAGTGCAGCACTGATTAAAAGAAGCAGCAGTGCAAAAGGGTGAGAAAGAGTCCTTGCTCTCCTACATCCAGCTGCGTGTCAGCTCCTTTCAGCACACACATTTTTGCCTTAATTCTCTTCCTTGAGGCTTTAGCTTTCCTTTTTTCTTTTTTTTTCTTTTTCTTTCTTTTTTTTTTTTTTTATTTACCTAAGAGATGTATAGGAACTAACTATGAAGTAAACATGCAAAAATTACATTAAGTAAACCTGTTTTTGTCACTTGGAGTAAAAGAGCTGAAGTAAGAGACCAAGAAGCAGCAATAGGAAAACAAAAGCACAAACATAGAGCGTGAAGGATCCTGGGACTCAAAATAACCTGGCTGGCTGGTTTTTTTAGCCCAGACCACTTGTTTTCTCTTGTTTCTGCTATTTGTGATCCCCTTATTACATGCATCTTACCTGCTTTGTGGGGCTCAAAGAAAGAAAGATGGTACCTGAGTACTGTGACTACTGGAAGCATTAAACCAATTCTTGCTTATGGATGACTGGCTCAGTCTAAGAAGGGACTAACAAAGCCAGTGAATGACAGCTTGGATCAAGTTCATAATGACCTGGTTTGTACAGGCCAGGTGTTATGTAGATTGGAGCTTGTTATTGTGCAAAATTTTGGCAAGCCTTGCAATGCAACAGCCAGTTCCAGCAGAGCTGGGCAGAAAGCCACAGACTAGAGGCAGGTCTATCTTCAGCAAGATGGGCAAAGAAGCCATCTTTTGCTGTACTCAGTACCCTGGGGATGTGAACCAACCTGCCTGCACAGCATCTGGACTAAAGCTTATAAAAGAGCAGAGAACAGTTTCAAAACATGGAATTCCAGGATTAAAAATGAAGAGGAAAGCTTCCATCAAAATGATACCGAGTTTATTGTCTATTTCCTAGGGAAAACATTCAGAGCAAAACAGTATGAGCTAACAGGTTTCCCACTACAACATTAATGAGAAGTGAGCAAACTGTGTTACAAAATATGCCTGTCAATATATGCTGCATTCATCAGGAACCGTTTCATAACACTGTATCAAATTTTATACCATCTATAAGTAGTTACTGAAGGAATGCAGGTGAAGAAATATCAAAATTAGGGCTCACCTTTACCATTAGTGTTCACATACTATGATTTGTAACTTAAGCTAGTTGGGCTTATATTTTATTCTTTCTTCAGGTGCCCATTTTTAAAAAAGATGAAGATATTCAAACCAAGAAAAGTATCTTGGGGGCAATTTTTGTGACAACATTTTACTTTCAGGAAATCTGAATGCTTTTCACCAATACTCAGTACTTACTCCTGTGCCCAGAGCTAATAAAAGGGACTGTACACACCCAGCTAGATGAACTGATCGGGTTTCTGAGCTTTTTTAAGACTTGTTAAGCAGGTGGTGGTGATGTTTTCACACCTTACCACAAAAGCTGATACAACTTAGGAGAAGAGGGAAAAAAGTCTGAACTATGTGATTTTTTTTTTTTTTTAATTAGGATAACTCCAAATAAATTACTTTTTTTTTCCCTATCTGAAGTATGGCATTTCTACTGCAGCAGTATCAGCTTTCTTATTGGAGTCAAGGACAGCACAGAAAAGGAGCAGAAAGCCAAGCGGGTGACAAATGCCTGGCACAATGGATCTGCAGCCAAAAGGTACCCCTTTAGGCAAGCAGTACATACAGGACAAGCACACAGTAGGTGTGCTTGCTTAGGCTTTAATGCTGCATGGAAAGGTGGCTTACAAGGAGCTTCTTGAAGCTCTCACTGTTCCAGAACTTACACAGAGGTTTAGAAGTTGTTTTTAATAGTCTTATAAACTGGAACCATGAGAACCTGAAAAAAAGAAATTATCCTCTCTTCCTTAGGGGCAGCGCCTCAGAAATCGATGCTAATGAACAGACTGCAGCAGACGGAAGCTTGCATTTCCCCTGCTGCACCAATTTTGTGCATTCACAAGGGACACTGCAAGTGCTATCATGTGTAATTAGAAACAGGGAAAGGGGGAGAGGGGAAAGGATATCATTCATTCACACTTCTTATGGTGTCATTTCTTTGTGGCAGATTTAACAGATTAAACAGGCGCTCAGTTTAATACTAGTCCTATTAAGGACCGAACACAATTTATTTTTAATTATGGAGTAATCAAGACACCAGCATAATTGATGACAGTCCTGTTGTGAACGCATCCTTAAGGTGATGACTTCTCCAGCACCAGGAGAATTGCACACAGGCAGGACATTTATCTCTACTAACATTCTACTTAGAGTATATCTCCATGAGCAGTCACAGCCAGCCTTAATGTTGGGTCCAAGTCCACCGCCCACTTGTGAGTGCAATTCCTCAAATCCCACTGTGCAGCCCTGCTCAAACCTGAAGTAACTGCTGGACCAGAGTTTGAAACCGATCCACCCTGTGGTGTGGAGTTCATCAGACATGCACAAGTTAATCAACACACCAGCCCCCTCTTCTCTAAAAGCCATCTGTCCCTTCCCATTCTTCTCCACCCAAAGTTCATCTCTCTGTCCCATGTGGTAAGCATTTCCTAATGGATGCATGGGTTTGTTTTCCATGACTTTATTATACACCACTGTTCAAGGTACAGGTAGCGGAAGGTGTAAATTGCAAATCAGACCTAACAAGCAGTGGTTGCATCACCCCATTGCATCACCCAGTGGTTCCCTAATCTCCTTATTGGGATTTGCTCTTCCTCATCCATCATGTTTCCACTCCCCACTGCATACTGTTCCACAGAGGATTACAGATGTTGCACATTCCACAGTGGGGGAAATAAACCTTGAGTAATCAGAGATTTTATGTTGTGAGTGAAAGAAGATAATTTCCTCCATGTCTGACTGGTTTTGGCCAGCTTCTTTTCTGGAGACATCAGTGACCCAAGGGTTCAAGGAGGTCTGGGGTCTGCTTACTGTACCTAGCTAGCATGCACCGTGACAAACAACAGCCGCGTGGCCAGAGCCATCCTTTAATATTTTACACATTGGAAATCTTTCCAAGAGCAAGTTAACTTCTACAAAACAGAGAAAAATGTTTGAACATTTCCATTATTTATAGATGAGTGGATTTGTGTAGAAGATCATTAGTTGTTATAATTACAATAAATTATCATTTAGACTCAAGATCCAATGCCTTACATTCCTTCTCACAAAGGAAAGCGTTAACTATTTGTACTCTAGAATCATTTGGGACGCAGCGATACATGAAGATCAGAAAGCACTACCTGCCTCCTACAGATTTCACCTTTGCAAGGGCTTTTTTCATTGTCACCAACCCTGGAATCATTTGTCCTGTTCAAATTTCACAGAATCACAGAAACATTCCAGTTGGAAAAGACCCTTGGGATCATCAAGTCCAACCGTTATCCCTACTCTACAAAGTTCACCTTCAGACCATATCCTCAAATACCACATTCGAGATCATTTTAAGTGTTATTTTTGAGAATGCAGGATCATACCTTTTGATGCCAGTGATGGATTGAAGAAGAAGGAATATTTATCAAAAGTAGCAATCATTACCAGTTATAGCACAGACCAAAACTACTGCAAAAAAAAAAAAATTATCTTCTTGGCTATAGCCCCTGGAGTTTAAAAATGTGATGCCCTTGTTAACGTTCAGGGGAACAGGATACTGGTGTGTAAGAGCAAGCCCTGTGTAAGAACCATGACATGCCTGTTAAAGGAAAACTTGAGTAGAGTGCAGCATGAGGTGATGCATCTGCCACCTCTTCAGCAGTCATGGCAGGACACAAATTCTACCTGCCATGGCAAAGAAGAAAAGCTTCAATGGAGGCACTTCACAAGCTATTAACCTTTCCTGATTGGAGTCTTGCTTTACAGAAAGAGCAGCAAGAACCTACTCAAGAAGGGCTTCCCTGAAAATAGTAACCGGCAATAATTTAGCAGCTGGGGAGCCTGTCAAGTATTAAGATTTTTGTGTCCTATGACACTGGTTATGTAGCAATGGGGATGATAAAAAGAGATAAAGGAGGCTCCTGCTAGTGACTAATTACTGGATTGGAAATCTCTCAATGCCTATGGAGCAGAAAACTAAAATTCATGACATTTTCTTGTAATTTCAGTTTTGCTTTGGGTTTGGGATTTGTTGGATTTTTTTGGTGTGCTTTTGTGTTTGGGTTTTTGTTGTTGTTTGGTTTGTTTGGGGTTTTTTTGTTGGTTGGTTTGGGTTTTTTCTTTTTTTTTTTTACTGCTTCTGTTAATTAAGTGTTGAATACAATGTAAGGGATTTGCTCAACACAATCAGTACTCTCATTCTGGTGCTGATGTTAAATTATCTTGCTGTTTTTAACATTCTGCTTAGTTCTTGCCACTCGTCCTTGGTCATGCCTTGGAGCTCTGCAGATACAGACCACCATGGGAGATTCCCAACATGGGATCCACCTGGAGGAGGTTGAATACTATCACATGCTGCTGAGCATCCATGTAAGAGATTGAGGCTACCTCCAAACATGTCAGTGGTGGTAACAAAATTTTGCATGTAGACATCTGGTTTGCCCCAGCCACATTCATAGTGAACAGCTTTCACTTTCTACCATACTTCAGTGGATTTTGTTGTCTTTATCTCACTAATGTTTTACAAAGCCAGTGCTTTGTAAATACAGAAGTATTCTAACACTAGGTAAATACAGAAGTATTCTAACACTAGGGGAAAAAACTCTGCCTTAATAATATTGCAGAATACCTTGCTACAATTTATTACTTACATTTACTGTGATTAAATTCTCTATCAAAATGAAATAAGGAAGTGTTCACACTATAGATGACTACAATTTTTAAGACAAAAAAAAAAAAGAAAAAATTACAATTCCAGAACAGAAATAGGATGAAAGAATGAATGGAAATTCAGTCAACAGCTTAATATCCAGCCACATTTGTCAGAAGATTTCTCTGATATCTCTTGCACTAAAAAGCAGTCTTCTCTTTTTGCCTAAAGAACCAAAGATGAAAGGGATGTTGTGTTCAGCTAAGAGCCTTCCCTTCATACCAGGTCTCACTCTCCAGGGGTTCCCTCTTTAGTGCCTAAATGTCACAGCCCTCTCCAGAATTTATACACACCTTTGGTACCTCTGCAAATCGTTCAGGAATGTCTGAGTATATGCCCTACCTCTCTATTCACACAAACCTAATCAATGCATTATACACAATTTTCCATTACCTTACCAAGCTTTTCATAACTTCCTAACATTGCACTTTTATGCATTTTTAGCTATAAATAACGTATTAAAATTTAACTGCTTTCCAATAGTAAGGATTCAATTTAAACATCATATCTACCTAATTGGGATATGCATAGAAAAGAGCTAAAGTTCAAGAACAGCCACAAAACAGGTTTGAGATTATTTTCGTTTTTTTTTTTTTTTAAGAAGAAGTCTCAAACATTTAAAAATCATCTCCTATTTTTTTCTTCTTCTGTATTTAAGGATGATAGCGAATTTGTCTGATGCTTGCAGCCAAGCCAAGTGTCTAGGTTAATTTCTCCTGAAGGTTTGCTCACTATGCATATCCCCTTCCTACCCAGGCTGTCCTACCACAGTCCATGCACTTGTATTTGCAGCCTCCTAACAACATTTAGGAGCTAGTTCAGTGTATCTGCTCCTCTCTTTTGTGCTATGTTCCTCCTGTTAAGTCTCCAGACCGGTGTCATTTCACCGATCAGGTAATCTGTGAAGCAAGTCATTGACATGTTCTCCACTTCAATAATTCACAAAGCCATCCTCTGCAGCACACCCAGGAGCATCGACAGGATGCTGATAGGGAGTAACAGACCCAAAGCTTTCTAAAGGCAATGAACATGTGCTGTAACATGCCTTAATATTAATAACTGATTAAGGCAACTGTTACTAGCTTTTAAAATGTTTTCCTCCTGAACCCCTCAGCTAGTTATTTCTTTCTCTGATCTGTAATGATTTATATTCCACCATGGATGCCTGTAAAAGAAGCTGAAGCAGTTTACTTGGACCATGGTTCTGTTAACTGCTATGTTTCATGTTTGAGTGACATCTCTGTTTGGTTTAATAAAAATATATTTAAAAGGCAATTTGTAGTCCTAGGGTCTACCTACATATGCTGATATATTTCTTTTTCTGCTCAGGCCTTGGTTTTCAGCACCTTTTTCAGAGTCAGAGAGATAATTAAGGGAGTGGAACATCTTCCTTATGAGGGAAGGCTGAGGGAACTGGGTCTCTTCTAGCTTGCAGAAGAGGAGACTGAAAGGGGACCTCATTAATGTTTACAAATATACGAAGGCTGAGTGTCAGGAGGATGGAGCCAGGCTTTTCTCCAATGATAGGACAAGGGGCAATGGGTGCAAGCGGGAGCATGGGAGGTTCCATGTGAATATAAGGAAAAATTTTTTCCACTTTGAGGATCTGAAACAGGCTGCCCAGAGAGGTTGGGGAGTCTCCTTCTATGGAGACATTCAAAACCCCCCTGGAGGAGTTCCTCTGTGACCTACTTTAGGTGATCCTGCTCCGGTGGGGAGTCAGACAGGATGACCATTTGAGGTCCCTTCCAACCCATAACATTCTGTGACTCTGTGATTCTCTATTTACTAAGCAATGTGATTTTTCAGACTCCAAGGAACAACACAACTATTTCAGGCAAAGTCTCATTGCTTCCTAAGGACACAGCTAACTGCTGGTGGAACTCTCTGAACTTTGCATTAGTCTGTGTTGAAGCACTGCAGGATTAGTTATAATTAACTGTCATCATGTCAATTTTTTCTCCCAAACACTCAGATTGGGGAAAAAAAAAAAAAAAGAAAGAACAAACAAACAAACAAAAAAAGGCAGCCAACACCAAAACCCTCCTAGAAGCAACCATGATTAAAATGTCTCTATTTGGTTCCTTTCCCAAATTTCTCTTTTTTTTTTTAACTCACAGAGCTCACAAGCACTTCTCCACACACTCCTCAGCTTTAACTGATACTTGTGCCTTGTCTGCCACACATAAAAATAAGCATTTTTAACAGCAGCTAAAGAATTAGTTGTACAGAAGGTGTAAGAAGCTTAAGACAAATATTTAATATTAAATAAATGCCTCCTTACTAAACCATTTACACTCCCTGGTGTAATAGTTTTGTGGATACCTTTTGCTGATTTATTCATTTATATTACTTCAAGGAGCCTGTTAAAGCCTGTAGGCACACATTCAAAAATAATTTAAAAGGACATGAATTCATCAGTGAGCCAATGACAACTAATGGTAATTGACTGGTTGAACCTCTGCCAGCTGAAAATAACATAAAACTACTTAGGTTTCTTCTCTTCTAGAATAGATCTATAAGCTCTACAGCAGCATCCTGACAGTCACCAGAACTCAGTTCCCACAAATATGATGGGTGATAGTTTTTACCTAACATATCACCTATGATAGCTTTCAGAATACAAAGCTCTGGTTACCAAGAGTTAATATAAAGACATACTTAAATCAAGTGACTGTGACTGATCACTAACTGTGAATTTTAAGTGAGAGAAATTTGTCACTTCTGTGGAGGTCATCCCAAAACCTTAATATACAGAATTCTCATATGAACAGATTTTATTTAATTGGAGTGAGAAATGGATGGTGTTGCCAAAATTAATAGAATATTAATTAAAGTAAGTCATATTTTATTTTAGAATAATCTACTTTAGGTTTAAAATCATGCTGCAACAGGAGAGGAATAGACACATAGGAGGGCAGGGCTCTCATGCTCTCCCTGAATAGTATCTCCATTGCCACCAGCAAAGACACAGTGCGAGACAGACCACTTGTCTGATCCAGTTAGACACCTCTTCTGTTGTGTTCGGAACCAGGAAATACAAGCACGTAGAACCCCAAGTGGAAAAGATTTATACTTCTTTCTAAGATCCAGATGGATGGGAGTTTCCCTTCCACTATTTTTTGGCCCATTATCCCACCTTAATAAAAAGGGCTTTCATAACAGAGTGTGCTGTATCTAGAGTTATCCATTCTCTTTACATCTAGAGTCCTCACTGCAGGAAGTTGCCATGCCTTGAGGTAGCAACCGTTGCTGCTTTTTTTTTTTCATAAAAAAAACCTGGACCAAGTAAGAGTGAGCAGTAGAAAAGTCCTAACACTCATTTCATGCAACACCTAGCTGTAAGTTGGTGGCTGTATCATTCTACCTAAGGTGCAAAGACTTCACTAGTTTGTCTTGAGGAAATTCTACCACAGTGAAGGTTCAATTTTGCAAAACAGACAGGTAAGCCATACCACACACAAGTAGCTTCCTTTCTTTGTGATCGGCTCTGGGAAACAGCTTAATTCCCTGGCAAACGGCTTAATTCCCTCTCCCATTTACAGAGCACGAGTCTTTCTTCTCCAGTCTGAAGGGCCAAACAATAGCTTTTTGCAGCCCCTCCACGACCTTCTAAAACTCATTGCTAGGAAAGCTTGCACAACTAAAAGATGATTTAAATATCTAACACAAGGTTCGATACAGAAATATTTTAACTGGATGTGAAGAAGTGAGGACACGATGCACTTACCCACCTTTTGTGCTTTACTTTTGCATTTACCTTTACTGAGTAGAGGAGGTGATACACCTCATTGATTGGTAATCTGCTGTTCTGTAGCTAAATTACATTTGCAACACTCACGTTAAGGTAGTTTCTGAACATTACCCACCAGGATAAGGTATAGCTGCACTGGGCAAAGCAGCTAAAGAGGTTAACCAATAATGCTACTGGTTCCAGGCTGCTTTACACAAGGTGGATAAATGCACTTAAATCCTTACGTATTGCCAGGACATAGAAAGGCATAGCAGAGCTCCAATACCATGTCCTTGGGTGAATTATCAGCAGTGGATCTGCTCCCAGCATTTTAAAGGAGGAGCACGTAGCACCTGCCTTTTATGCTCAAACCAAAGCTGTAAAAAGTTTCATCTATCAATAGCGAGAGAGAGAGAGAGAGAGAGAGAGAGAGAGCAGGGTCAATACCACCATTCACTCAAACATGAACAAGAGAAACTTTATAATTAAATCTCAGTAGAAACTGGTGAGGAATTTCATACCTGGAATAAAATAATTGCTCGTAAAATTCACCAAAGGGAAACTGACATGGTGGATTGCTCACAACTGGTGTGGAGAAGTAATAGCTTTCTTTACCATGTTGGACATTTTCTGTAGATGTCTGCATGCCTCCACAGCTCCCTTAGACCTGTGCCTGCTCTTCAGAAATCCTTCAAAACCAACTTTGTATGTTTTGAGGTACTGATTCGCTTTTCAAAATTTTGTTTCTTGATAACTACTTTTCCTGTCTAACATTTCAAGTTGTCAGCAGTTGCAGGAAGCTCCAGAATTGGTTTTGTACCTTCAAATACCCCCAATTGTTAGATAAGTTCCAGAGCAGTCTCTCCCATCCTATGTTTCCTGTTGGTTATCTTTCAAACCCTGTAGCCAGTGATGGATCACCAGTTATCTCATTTGCTTTACTCCAGTAAGGAAGCAAGACAGCAAAGTACATGAGATGCTGTACTATTGCACTTTGGAACAGGTGAATCACAGCAAGCCACAAACTTCATTTCAATTTCCACTGTACATCATTTCTGGATATAATACAAGAGTATCTAATTGATTCAAAACTTTTTTTTTCTTTTTTTTTTTTCTTAATCTAGAATTACATAAACCCAAATGAACATAAATCAGAGGAAATCTAGTGCTTCCCTAACTCCTAAAAAGGGCAGCCTAGCTTAAATAGATTGAAATTTTAGAGAACATCTGTGACTCATGTGCAGATTTCATTCTGACATTCTCAAGAGAAAAGACAATGAGGAGAAAGGGAAGAGGAACTCACAAGCTATTCAGTTCAACTTAATCCCTGGACACTAGCAGATTTTCAATTGCAGAGGACCAAAAAGGAATTGTTTTAACCTGGGTTGTTAAATGTTACTATAAATTCATTCATGCTCCTCTTAGCAGGCAGATCAAGTCCACATGATTGCCACCAAGTGCCCATAATTTGATTGATGTCTTCTCATCCATCTATGAATCTGAAAAGAATCCTTGTAAATTATTAAATATTTGATTCCTAGCAGAAAAAGAATGAAATAAAAACCTACGTTGAGTATCTAAATGGCAAGCCCAGTGGGTTAGGCCCTGAAGAAGCTGGAAGTCCACTGCCTTTACTGAGCAAAGAAGAACAAAGGCAGTTTTAAAGTTTCATTTGTGCTCACAGCCACAGTGGCAGTGAGAAGGCATTTTGACCTGCAGCACAGTAAATTATTTCCAGATCTGACAAGCACCAGAGAACATTTCACAGACTGGGATCACTGTAGGACTGGTTGCAGCAACTAATACACAGGTTAGGATCTCTGCACACCCAGCGAAGAACTGCCTGGTACCTAAGAAGGCAGAAAGGGACCTTAATATGGGGCAAGAACCCATCTTTAGGCTTAGAAACAAGGGTTTCAGTGTTATATTCATAGAGAGAGCTAAACTGTTAACCACAGCAGTGACCAGAGTGGTCATTCATTCATTTTGAGGGCTTAGTTGCACTCACGAATGTGAGAAGAAGGATGGCGGTTATTTAACACAGAGTCTTTTTAAAAGCAAAGCAAGAAAAGTTGGGGGAAATACAAACTAATGAGACAACTTCAGAAAACGAGATTTTCTATAAATGATTTATTAGAAATGAAATAACCTGGAAACCAGGATTCACAATCTCCTAACCAATCATCCGTTTCATGTAAAGTCGCTGTCTTAACCTGCCAAAAGAAATCGAGTGTAAAAATGTAATGAAAGAAATGGCACCTTCCTCTTGGACTTAAAGACAGTGTTTAGTTTTAAAAGTATAATCTAAAAATGAGCACTGCTGCACACTGGTCTCATTGTATACACAGATTCATTCTTCTTCATTTAATAGGCTGCCGGTCTAATATCCATTTGGCATCCAGTAAATCTGTTAGCCAGTGGAAATATACAGTTTTAATACCTGTAAAAAGCATTTCTTTGCAATAAGGAAGGAAAAGACATCTGGCAATTAACTAACACACACAAATCCACGTCGTCTTCAATCGGGTTTATTTCTACGTTTCCACCATCGCAGAAGTCAAACAACCTCAGTCTGAGGCAAAACAATTGCTAAAATGAAACTGTGAAATTACATATATGGATAGGAACAGGCAACTTCAACTTTGGTGGCCAAAAAAAGAGATGACACAATTAATGGTCTAATTACAGCACATCTATAAACCTTGCCCTAAATCCCATTTCCTTATGCGAGTGATACCTTTGAAGTTAATGTGACTCAATTACCTGCTCTGTGAGCAGAGAATGCACAAGTTGCAACATACCTGGAAGGTGAAGAATGACCAGTCTCTCAGTGGTAAATGCCAGACATTTATTGGTCTGAATATCAATAATTCTGACAAGTCCTCCTTGAACTGCATTCAACAGCATCAAAGCAGCTCTCTGTAATAAGTAATAGCTCCTGAAGTTTCAACACAGCTACAATATTCAGAAGCCTTCCTTCTCTCTATAAAAATATTTTGATGCATACACTTTCTCCAGAGCTTAAAGTTGAACTGCCAAGCACTTAAGGACCTAATGCAGAAGAAGGCTTGTTGTGCCAGTGTAGTTATATGAATACAAAAAAATAGGTAACAGGAAAGATATGTTATTAGATGTTTGTAGGTTGAAGGGGAAAAAAGTCCACTTTTTGACAGTGATATTATTACTGTGCCAAAGGCAGTAACTCAGACCCAAACACCGATCCTCAGAGAGCTAACTCTCCTGTTGGCATTCACTCCATAAATAATCCTGCAGAGCTACCAGGCACATCTTGTCCCATAAAAACAAAGATGATCTTTCACATTTAGATCTTGCCAGACAGGAAGGAAAGGAGAGAGGAAATGTAATTTCTATCAGGTAGCTTCTCTGCTACTCCTAACTTAGGTGTGCACTGCTCATTTGAAACACGCATGACTACACACACAGAAGGTAGGGCTAAAAATGGACAGCATACCTTGCTGCCTAGGAAACTTCACAAAAAGACTAAATCTGTAGTAGGCTGTCTGCATCCTGTCATCCAGGCATAAGGAGAATTAAAAAAAATCACTTTCTGCCCTTCAGACAGTTCTGGAAATGGTTGTGGGTCATATGAGAGAGGTCAACTTTTCAGGTCTCTGACAGAGTACAAATTCAGTTGCTGTCTTCTGCAGTGGAAGTGAGAGGAGGAGATAATACCACAGCAGGGCATTCCTGAAAAACTTCTTTTTGCTCCTATATATGTCATGATTGCATAGATTCTTCTTCTGAAAAGTATAAGCTCACAAGGGCAGGCCATACAGGCAAGGGAAAATAAAATTATGCCATTCTAACCATAGTGATCTCAGTAAGAGCTAATAATTAATCAAGGTCTATCATCCCAAAAGCAGATTCACACTTAGTAAAAGGTTAACTGGAAAAATATAGAGCATACTGTGGCCCAAAAATTCTTTATAGTTAATCAGTTTGTTACATTTCAGACTGTACCATGACAGTCCACAAATCAAGTGAAGGCCAAGGAGACTGAAAATCATTTTGAGCTAATTGCAGGCTCTGTCTGTGGCAAAACCTCAACAGTCACATCCCAATCAAACAAAAGCAGGATGGGTCAGAAATGCACTTTGCTAGCTTGAAGCTTGTCTTATGATCTTATCCAAGAGAAAACATTAGAAACTGTGATTATTAATTTCTATTAGTTTTTTAAGATAGAGTTTCTACTTTGGCATTTACTTGCATGTCAAGTCACATTGCGGGTAACAATATTTTTCTCTGAGACATCTCTCTCTGTAAAGTGAACTTTGAAAGTGAGTTCAGGTGCTAAATATTTGTCTACAGGAAAGAAAGGCTTTCCACCATAGCAGACCTGACTTAAAGTTTAATCTTCATCCAGTAAAGCTGTATTAGATCAAACAGTACTTGATGATCTGGCAGCAAAATGATTTTGGTAACACAGCTAAGAATAAACTGGAAGAAATTTTTGCATAGGATTAAGTAATGTACAAATAATGTCTCTACCTACTTGAAAGAGTGGCTTTAAATACTGTTTAAAGTAAAAACAAATTGTTGAGATGTGTGTAAGTACTCTAGCCAGATGAATCATGGTATGCCCAGAACTCCCACTAAATCTATTTTATCCAGACCTGCAAGGAAAAAAGCTGACAGAAAAATATGCTGTTCAAACTGATCACATCAGTTGTTTTCCAACACTGATCACTCCTCCTCATTGCACCCTAAAGACACATCTAAATTCCTCTTCAACACTTGCCTTCGAGTACCTGTTCTACTTCAGAACTGACTGCACATTATTTTAAAATGAATTAAAGGGATCATTTAGGAGATAATTTTGCCTAATTCTGTAAAGTACTTGTGGACTTCATCAAGAATGCTAAAAGCTTGAATTCCTGGACCCAAGGTGGGTTTTGTCATCAAAACCGTAGCTGCCTGCCAGAGCTGTCAGCAGCTGGTGGCCATCACCCTCACCTGGACGGTCACAGATCAGCTGCCCAGGAGCAACGACTTCATTCTGTCGAGTTCCCCAGCCACCACCAGCAAACTGTTCCAGGGCAGGGGGCTGCAGTGTCACACCAGAAAGGGAAACACAAATCCCTTGAAGTCACAATGTTTATTCTGCAAAGCAGAATTATTTATTCTAACTTCCAGCTAAATTAAGGGAAGAGTGATTGTGACAGGAATACATAAGGAAGAAAAGAAAAGCTTTTGGTTATATCATAGAATCATAGAATCATAGAATGGTAAGGTTGGAAGGGACCTCAAGGATCATCTAGTTCCAACCCCCTGCCATAGGCAGGGACACCTCCCACTAGTACAGCTCACTCAAGGCCTCATCCAATCTGGCCTTGAACACATCCAGGGAGGGAGCATCCACAACCTCCCTGGGCAACCTGTTCCAGTGCCTCACCACCCTCACTGTAAAGAACTTCCTCCTAACATCCAGTCTAAATCTCCCCTCTGCCAGTTTAAGCCCATTGTCCCTTGTCCTGTCATTGCAGGGCCTTGTAAATAATCCTTCCCCAGCCTTCCTGTAGGCCCCCTTCAGATACTGGAAGGTTACTATCAGGTCCCCTCGAAGCCTTCTCTTCTCCAGGCTGAAGAGCCCCAACTCCCTCAGCCTGTCCTCATAGGAGAGCTGCTCCAGCCCTCTGATCATCTTTGTGGCCCTCCTCTGGACCCGCTCCAACACTTCCATGTCCTTCCTGTGCTGAGGGTTCCAGAACTGCACACAGTACTCCAGGTGGGGTCTGACGAGAGCAGAGTAAAGGGGCAGAATCACCTCCCTTGCCCTGCTGGCCACGCTTCTCTTGATGCAGCCTAGGACTCGGTTGGCTGTCTGGGCTGCATGTGCACACTGCAGACTCATGTTGAGCTTTTCATCAACCCAGACTCCAAGGTCCTTTTCCTCAGGGCTGCTCTCCAGCCATTCACCACCCAGCCTGTATTTGTGCTTGGGATTGTGCCTACCCAGGTGCAGGACCTTACACTTGGCCTTATTGAATTTCATCAGGTTGGCCTGGGCCCAACTCTCCAGCCTGTCCAGGTCCCTCTGGATGGCATCCCTGCCCTCTAGCAAGTCGACTGTGCCACACAGCTTGGTGTCATCTGCAAACTTGCTGAGGGTGCACTCCATTCCTCTGTCCATGTCACTGACAAAGATGTTAAACAGCACTGGTCCCAGCACTGACCCCTGAGGGACACCACTTGTCACTGGTCTCCAGGTGGACATTGTGCCGTTGATTGCCACTCTCTGGGTTCGACCATCCAGCCAATTCCTTATCCAGCACGTGGTCCATCCATCAAGTCCATGCTTTTCCAGTTTGGTGACCAGGATGTCATGTGGGACAGAGTCAAATGCTTTACTCAGGTCCAGGTAGAATATCCTGCTTCTGTTGTCATATTGGGGTATCAACAGAGTTTGTGCCTGCATCAAAGCAGTGCAATTAATGTTACTGGGTTTTATTCCTCCAAGAGCAGGCATAAAATAATGAGTATAGAGTTTGCCCATGGATTGAAGTAGAAAACTTCAAGGGTACAAGGAAGGGGATCATTGAGACTCACAGTCCACCCTGCCCACACAGCCTTACCTTTGGCATCCCCTGAACTTTGAGCAGCTCATTTTTCATTTTTCTAAGTGTTCTTTCATCACAACTTTCTATCAGAGAATTTTACAATTATTTCCAATTACTTTCTACAATATATGCAACTTCCTACACTGCATTTATGTTTTACCATTGAACTTTAAAACAAACATCGTCATTTCAAATATACTCTGGTGATTGTATGATACAGCTAGCTCAAAGAGAGATATCAAAGAAAAATCAAGCATAGATATTTACCTCATTAGTAACAATAAAAAGATTATAGCTAGGTAGGCACAATAAAAATTATCCTGACTTTTGTCAAAGTTCATCTATTTCAAAAGAACTCAGCCTTTCAGAAGTTTTAGAGCTATCTGTGAAAATATATGGAGCTGGACTTCATAGAGAATAACTCCTCTTTTCTGCATGATACTACAATAGCTCATCAGGGTTTGTAGCTATCAGGGAAAGGCATTAAAGAAACTCTTCTTGCCAAAAGTAAGTTTATTTGCCACTGGATAGCCAAAAATGTTAGGTCTGAAATGGACCTGTATACTCAAGCTCTGCTGTGTGTTATAATTATGATCATCAGCCCAAAGGACTGCTAAATTAGCAGAGCCAATAAAATCGATGAGATCAGGGGTACAAAGAGACTCGGGAAGAGAAAGATCTGCAAAGAAAACTATTTAGTATGACGCAGCTGCCCTCTGCTTCCATACTTTGTTGACTCAGCAGATGTAGTGGACGTTGCTGATTGAGTGTCTGGTGTACACCTTCAACAAAAAGCAATGTACGGTATTAAATGGGAAAGCTTTTGTCTTAGAACAAGTCACAGCAAATCTTGTAAGGTTTAAAGTATTTCCCACTCTGTTTATCATGGCCTTGAATATCCAAAAAATCCATACAGGAGTTCAGAGAGGGTAGAAGCGGCAGCGTTTTAATAGAAGAAGGGCAGCAAAGCATCCCAAACCATAATGTTTAATCATGGCAACTAAAACTAGGCAACCAAAGTCTGTGAGTTCAGCCAGCTCTACATCCTTAAACTTTTATAAGTTTTGGTCTCAGGGAATCTAATTCTGTGTATTAAAAAGACACAACACACACACACCACCCCCTCCCAAATCTAGAATTACTCTGAAAATTACTTGCCCAGAAGACAGCAAGGGAGAAAGTTGCTTTACTCTTCATTTTTTTGTACTACTGGTGAGCTCCTCCTAATAGCCGCCCTGTAACATTAAGGGAAAAGGGTACCATGTTTCCAAGAAAAGGGCACCAGGGTTTCTCACCTCAATATGCACTCATTAACTCTGATTTCCAACTCTCTGGGAAGTCAAAGACCAAGCTGTAGTTAAAGAGACTTTCCTGCCAAAGGTCAATGAAAATTTAATTCCAACAAAATAGTGAAGAAAAAAAAACCAAAACATTTTAGTCTCCAATTCTCTCACCTTTATATAAAGACACAAACGTTTGGGGTTGCAGAGACAGAGTTTAGACACTTCTCACAGCACAGGCACTAAAACTAGGTCAATACTTGCCATTAAAAATACCAAAACCATAATGCAGTGTGAACTATTAAGCTTTACCCACCTAGAAGAAATCAGTGTCCCACATGCACCTACCCACACATGGCTTCTTGCTGTCAGCTTGATCGTCTTCAAGTTATTTTGCTATCTATTCTGTATAAAAATCCCTACCTAAACACCAGATCCAGGAACAATGGCCTAGTTTAACAGACAGTGAAATCAATCAGCAGTTTTTATATTTTGTAATTTATCTATGTTTAAATGAATTGCTACATTTTTACATCTTTTGGGGAATCATGCACAATTAACTGCAGTGATTGAAATCAGCACTTAGAGAATGATATTGATAAGTAAGTCCCTCATAAAAGTATGCCAAAATCATAAACAATATTCCTGGTACCATTTCAGCTCCCATCAGGGAGTGGTTGGAGGCTGGTATGTAGATAATGTTGACCTTCAGTTGTGACTTGGTTTATTTGGATTAGCATTATTATTTGCTAGAACCTTAGAAAAACAAAGGGCTAATCAATACAAGGTCAATGCAAAAGTTTCACAGATGGCTTTGACCATTCCAAAAAGGTGACATCTGTCACCAAGAGTTACCGCAAGAGCTGGCACAATGCTCCAGCAGCTACCGCCGAGGGCATTTCCATGGGCAACTTCTGCAGGCAACATCCACAAACCATTTCTCAGGCATATTTCATGCCCAGTAGTGGGTTACTGGCAGGTCAGACTGATCAATGGAATGAAAAATATGTCAGAAAAGGAAAAAAAAAAAAAATCAGCAGAGCAAGGAACAAAGGTTGCCATAGTGGAGAGTTTTGTGAAGGAGTTTAACCCTTTGATAGTCTGAATTCATACACTCCAGCAGCTCATTCTCACTCCAAGAACCATAACTGAAGCCAGAGACATTCAAGGTAAGCAAGAGTTTCAGCTACGTAGTGGCTCACATCTCAAGCAGTTTATTCATGTATAAAGACTCACTTATAATCAAGGCACTCTGACACAAAGCCTTATCTGGAAGTGAAGTGCTTTAGTAGTACATGACAAGTAGACAAGAGGCATATGATACACCTCCCAGATAAATCTGCCAGGAAAAAATGAGGGTTTGGTGTAGTCATTTGGTGTATAATGGTTTACAGTGGTTCAGTGGTGTGGGATTATTTTTTTCCCAAGCCATGGGGATCATCATCCTTATATTTCTTCCATGAAGCCTTATTATGAGCATAAAAGGTCTTGCTCATTCAAGTCTCTCGCAGGACTGGGGCAAGATTCAGTATGTGAGGTCAGGTTACCCTGTGCCCCTAGCACACAGCTCCAGGCATCAGAAGGGGGCATGACCCACAGAGCTCAGACTGGGAGTAGTAAGCTTTTTCAGCAGACAAAATCGAGAGCAGATTGTGGACACTGAGGATCTTGCATATCACCTAGAAACACACTCCCAAAGAAAGCCTTGAGGTACAACAGCATTCAGACTTGAAATTCAAACTCGGCCTGGGATGCTCTCAAGAGGACAGCCAAGACATTTGGAAAGCATTATATTTTATATTACAAATACTGCTAACCCACATCTCTTTATTGCAGAACCATTATGCAGATAAGGATTCAGGATGAACTCAACTGCCTTGGGGAAGGTCAATCCCAGACTTAGTTCATTGCATTCTGCACAAAGGGTTGTAGGCAAAAAANAAAAAAAAAAAAAAAAAAAAAAAAAAAAAAAAAAAGGACCAGGTATTTGTTTAGGGAAGAAAGGAAAGTGGAATGTCAGTCTATGCTCTGCTCCACCTTCTCACCGGGTATTTAGTAGCTAATGGAACCTTTAGTTATCTGCTTTGCACATTATATTTACTTGGAGATAAGCTTCTATGAAGTGTTTCATAAAGCCTTTGGTCTTCATTTTTTTTATGGGGCAGGTAGGGAAGAATATGCTAATCAAAGACCCTAGAACTACAGTTTCTGTAATTGGCAGCTCAGGATTCTCTTGTAGCCTTAATTTATGCATACTATTAAAAGGTTAAAGTTGGTCACAGGTCTCCTGTGACTGTCATTTGTGAAATAATGCTGTTGGAAATGCAGTTTTGGTTCTACCTCATTCCCGCCTGCAAATAAAACCACGCATATTCTGCTCATCTTCCCCCCTGAACACTGACACCTCTAGCGACATAAAATCCAGCAAGCGATGTGACAGCTGCCAAGGTCAATGAGAGTTATACTGAACTGCTGAGTAAGTGCTGCTCACACAAATCAAAGCTGTATAAGGGCAGCTTAACACACACAAATCTGCAACTTATTCAAACTACTTTTTGGACTGAGACATTTTTATCATTTTTCTCTTCCATGAAATGTTATATAATGAAATGTGATGAAGTCAAAGGTATTTTGTGGAATCTTACCATCGTGCCCTTTGTGTCAAATTACTGAGAGAAAAGTGTGTTGGAAAATATGTTTTTGAGAAACTTAACACTTAAAAGCAGTAGTAGAAAGGCAATGATATGAGTAAGAAAGTAAAAAAAAAAAATTAATGTAGCATAAAATTTGAAAGACACATTGGGTGACACTTCCTAATTGCAACCTAGATTCAGGTATTTAGATGAGTTTCTAAATGAGGACGTCTGTGTTGGACATATTCACAGGCACTTCAGCCTTCTGCCTTTGCACTACTTGCCAAAAAGGTTTCAGTGTTCATTTGCAACTGCATGTTAACTTTTAACTATCAAAACACTAGCATTTCCCAAGATGTCACCACTGATTGACAGGGATGACAAGGTATTTCAGAGAATCATAGAAGCATGGAGTCACAGAATTGTTTCACTTAGATAAAACCTCTAAGATCATCAAGTCCAACCATCAACCTAAGACCACCATGGCTGTTAAATCAAGTTCTAAGGTGCGATGTCTGCACAGTACAGAATCACAGGATGCCAGGTTGGAAGAGACCCCAAGGATCCAACCTTTCTACATGATAATCTAGTTGAAACAAGCTGGCTGAGCCTGTCCAACACAGAGGAACCCACTACTTCCCTTGGGAGATTATTCTAATGTCTAACTGTTCTCATGGTAAAAAAGCCTTTCTTCTGGAGTCCTATTGGAATATCCCCAGGAGTAACTTCTACCCATTACCCCTTGCCTTTTCCACGTGACTCCTTGTAAAAAGGGAATCTCCATCCTCCTGGTAGCCACCTTTTATTTACTGATACATGGTAGTAAGGTCTCCCTAAACACTTTCTTCTCAAGGTTGAACAAACACAATTTTTTCAGCCTTTCACCATATGGCAGCACTTCCAGTCCTCTGATCACTCTTCTGCCCCTTCTCTGGAAACATTCCAGCTTGTCCACATCTATTTTGAACAGCAGGGACCAAAACTGCACCAAGTGCAACAGGTGTGACAAGCACTGAGTAGAATGGGATAACGACAAGTCTTGAACACCTTTAGGGACAGTGACTCCACCACCTCTCACTGGGCAACCTATTCCAATGCCTGGATTTCTGGCAAATTCAATAGCCTGACTGGATTTTACATCAGAACTTTTCATTCACAGACACAGATGCAGAAACTGCTGCATAAGATCAGCAAAACCCAAGGAGGGTTGTTTTCATGCAGTCATAAAATATAGAGATTTAGAACAACTGCCAAAAAAATCATTCTGAACTTTGTGCCTTGAGTAAGGCCTTGTGTGGCAAACTGTACCATTAGTAGGTATTTACAGTCAAGTTGAAAAACCCTGAAAACAGAAATTGTTAATAGAAGCACGACTGCAACTCTAACTGGATGGCTGTGACCAGTAGCACTCCAGTAATTACAGTGAAGCAAGTGTTAAAAGGGGAATGAGGACAGAAAGCTCTCCATCATGTCAGACATTTGCTTACTCCTGGATTTTTCTCCAAGAACAGCTACTAGTAAAAGGGCTCTGCTATGGCTTCTATTTTCTTTTATTCTATTTTAAGCTTGCTAATTGATCCTCTGAGGGAAGGTTTAGTTCTATTAATGCAGTCTCTCCATTAACAGGGAGTCTGCATGAGAGAGGTTGGAGGTGTGTGGGTGTGGGAGCCACACAACCTTTCATGCAGGTCTTCTCCACACTGACTCACAAAGCAAAGAAGTTTGAGAATCTTCCTCACATGGCTAGAAACAGAGCTGTGTTTCCTGCTAATAGCAATGAGGGTTTCCACTGAAGCATGCCAATCAGTTTGTTTTGCCTGAAACTAGCCTGTCTGACCTAAATTTTCCAGTTGTGGGTATGACAGCAGGTCAAGGAAGAAAGGGATGGTGAAATTAATTTAGCAGATTGCGTTGGAATAGTCGTTAGCTTGACTGACACGTTCCTCCTTACTGCAGAAACACAGCCAGAGATTGCTATGCTCCACAGTAGGACATTTTGCTTCAGACAGGCAAGTAAATACTAGGAGAAGCATCCCTTGTGAGATATTAGCTTTGCCCCAGCATCAAAATAACTTGGCAATTGCTCATGTTCTTTTGTAATACAGAATAGCGGAAGCACAAGAAGTGATCAAGCTGATGCAGTCAGCTGGTAATGCCAGTCCCATCACCACCCAGGAGACTGACAGCCTGTCCAGATCTGACTAATGGGTTAATTCTATTGAGGCACTACCAGACTAAACAATAGTTTTATCAAGTGTTCCACCATTTAAAAAGCAAGGCAGCTTGCCAAGCAAAATGGCCTATGGTTAAGAAAGAAGTGCTTCAGTTTGCTCATTCCCAGAGCAAAGTACAGTTCAATTTAGGTCTAAGGCGCTATCTAGGAAACATTTCCATTCTTCTTGCTCAAGGTTACTATACTTGCACTTAGAAATACTACTATGTCATGAAATGGAAAGAAGTTTCTTTGCCATTTCACCCATGACTCTTTCTTACTTTTTTGCTGTTCTTCCTGCTCCCAGACAGAAAGCAATGCCTGATTACTTCTAGGATGTCCAGAGCCACTTTCTGTGACATGTCAGTTCTAAAAGAAATCCATGGAAAGATTTCTACTCCATTTCCATCTGAAATAAGAGCTTCAGTCTGAGCTGAGTAAAGCCTTCAGTTTTTAAGCACGCAGTCTCTGTTTTGAGAACCATTTCACGTACGATATTCTATCCTGACTTATTACCATATCTGAGTACCTTTTGGTGACTTGATGCACAGACTATTAGTGGTAGGAAGACTGAATACAGTAAGCTCTCACTGAGGTCCTGGGGCCTTGCCCTTGGTATGCAACAGGGTAAAAAGCTGATCTCAAGTAATAATCTCAATCATCCAGAGTCATGTCTTAAGTCCACTCAAGAGTCTTTGGGGAGGGGTGGAGGGGTATCATTTGCATACATCTGAAGACTAACCTAATAAGTTCATAGAATCATAGAATCATAGAATGGTAAGGTTGGAAGGGACCTCAAGGATCATCTAGTTCCAACCCCCTGCCATAGGCAGGGACACCTCCCACTAGTACAGGTTACTCAAGGCCTCATCCAATCTGGCCTTGAACACATCCAGGGAGGGAGCATCCACAACCTCCCTGGGCAACCTGTTCCAGTGCCTCACCACATTTACTGTAAAGAACTTCCTCCTAACATCCAGTCTAAATCTCCCCTCTGCCAGTTTAAACCCATTGCCCCTTGTCCTGTCATTGCAGGACCTTGTAAATAATCCTTCCCCAGCCTTCCTGTAGGCCCCCTTCAGATACTGGAAGGCTACTATCAGGTCCCCTCGAAGCCTTCTCTTCTCCAGGCTGAAGAGCCCCAACTCCCTCAGCCTGTCCTCATAGGAGAGCTGCTCCAGCCCTCTGATCATCTTTGTGGCCCTCCTCTGGACCCGCTCCAACACTTCCATGTCCTTCCTGTGCTGAGGGTTCCAGAACTGCACACAGTACTCCAGGTGGGGTCTGACGAGAGCAGAGTAAAGGGGCAGAATCACCTCCCTTGCCCTGCTGGCCACGCTTCTCTTGATGCAGCCTAGGACTCGGTTGGCTGTCTGGGCTGCATGTGCACACTGCAGGCTCATGTTGAGCTTTTCATCAACCCAGACTCCAAGGTCCTTTTCCTCAGGGCTGCTCTCCAGCCATTCACCACCCAGCCTGTATTTGTGCTTGGGATTGTGCCTACCCAGGTGCAGGACCTTACACTTGGCCTTATTGAATTTCATCAGGTTGGCCTGGGCCCAACTCTCCAGCCTGTCCAGGTCCCTCTGGATGGCATCCCTGCCCTCTAGCAAGTCGACTGTGCCACACAGCTTGGTGTCATCTGCAAACTTGCTGAGGGTGCACTCCATTCCTCTGTCCATGTCACTGACAAAGATGTTAAACAGCACTGGTCCCAGCACTGACCCCTGAGGGACACCACTTGTCACTGGTCTCCAGGTGGACATTGTGCCGTTGATCGCCACTCTCTGGGTTCGACCATCCAGCCAATTCCTTATCCAGCGAGTGGTCCATCCATCAAGTCCATGCTTTTCCAGTTTGGTGACCAGGATGTCATGTGGGACAGAGTCAAATGCTTTACTCAGGTCCAGGTAGATGACATCAGCTGCCTTTCCCTTGTCCACTGTCGCTGTGACTTCATCATAGAAAGCCAATAAATTTGTCAGGCAAGATCTGCCCTTGGTGAAGCCATGCTGGTTCCTACCAATCACCTCTGCTTTGTTTTCCATTTGCCTTAGCAGGACTTTCAGCAGGATCTGCTCCATGATCTTGCCAGGCACAGAGGTGAGGCTGACTGGTCTGTAGTTTCCAGGGTCATGTTCTAAGTACAAGAATGAGACTATTTTTTCTTTAATTGTCTAATCTTTGAAAATACTATTACATTTTCTTCTTTTTTTTTTTTTTCTTTTTAACATAAGTTGAACCACCAATAAACATTTCTTCTTGCACTAATTATATGTAAGTTTCTGATAAAACTAATCACAGAATCACAAAATGGTTGGAAGTGATCTAGTCCAACCTCCCCTGCTAAAGCAGGGTCACCTAGAGCAGGTTGCACTGGATCACATCCAGGCGAGTTTTGAAAATCTCCAGAGAAAGAGACTCCACAACCTTTCTCGGCAGTCTGTTCCAGTGCTCTGGCACCCTTAAGGTAAAGAAGTATTTCCCTACAGTTGACCTTGCTCTGTTTGAGTTTGTGTTCATTATCCCTTGCCCTGTTATTAGGCACCATTTTGAAGAGTCTGGCCTCGTCCCCTTGATGCCTGCCCTTTAGATATACTAAGCATCGATAAGATCCGCTCTCAGTCTTCTCCAGGCTAAACATCCCCAGATCTATACCTCTCTTCATTAAGAGAGATGCTCCAGTCTCCTAATCATCTTTGTGGCCCTCCACTGGACTTTCTCCAGTAGTTCCCTGTCTCTCTTGAACTGGGGAGCCCAGAACTGGACACAGCACTCCAGATGTGACCAAATCATTAAGTTACTGTTTTAAAAACCCACTCAGTTTTCAGTCAGCATAAGGCTAACTTTCAAATAATGTTTTTGTGAAAGGTATAAAGTTAATTTTAGTCTGAAATGAAATACTTGGATTTTTTGCTTTCTCCTCAAACACCATACACAGTCCAACACCAACACAGGACTCAAGTGCAAGCACAAGGAATATGAACCCCTGAAACAATTTGAAGAGGCTACTAAAGGTTACAGTGCATGACCAAATCTAGAAGTTTTCCATTTCCGAACTATAAAGCCCCTCTGGTCAACAGAGTAACCGCAGAGCCTGTACTCTACTCAATGTTCTTTCTCTTCAAAATGCTGAGGGTTTTGTTTCACTGTCTCTAACCATTTTGGAGGCATTCATGCAACTCCCACAGAAGACAACTGCTATGAAAATGATTGCCAGGAAAGAGAAGCCAGTCCTAGGGCATTAGAACAACTCGTGGGACTAAATCTGCATCCTCAGCCAACAAGTGGGTACAGACCTAGCTCTTTTCCTAACATAACCCACCACATCACTGGCTAGAAATTGCTCCAAATAAGCACAAATGTCCAATAACACCACCTTTCTCAATCAATGCTGGTTACTGGCCAAATTGTAAGCATGTTCACTTGAGTTTAGAGACACTGTAGTCACATATGGAGAGTGAATTCCATCTCCAAGGTGGAGACAGTTCTGTAGATACCTTTATTACCTCCCTAGAGGGCACAAGTGATCAGTTACTGCAGATTTAACCAATCTCAACTTCAGCAATCACATCAACAACTTCCTCAACAAAAGCAAGTGTAGTTTGGCAGGATCAAGTGCCCCGCATTTCTAGATGTGCTACAAGCATTTTGGCATCAGAGAACATAAAGTTATTGAATGAAAACTCTCCCATTCATGATCAAAAGACCAATTCAGTGCAGAGCTGGAGTCACTGGTCAAAATACTCAGCAGGCCTAAGTTGGTGTCATTGCATTGAAAGCAATTGAATTACACAATCCATAAATAAATCAATAAATTACTGTATTACAATTAAATTAGAAATATGCTGTATTCTAATTAAATTATTTTAAAATTCCTGTACTAAATTATTCTTTTTTTTTTTTTTCTAGACATGCCCAGTGAGAACCAACTGCCTTTATGTTGCTTTTTCCATGATCTTTGGCATAACATTGAAAAGAGACTTTAGCCCTGAGTTTCGTCTCTCAGGCACATCTGTCAAGCAGAGGTAGTTCATGGTCCAACTGCTGCACAACAAAATTTAAGCAGCAGCTTCTAGACATACAAAGCAGTAATCAAGGATCTTTGGACTGGATCTTTTTAAACTTCCTAATTTTTTAAATTTTTTTTTAAACTGTTTTGTATTTAACAAAAGCTCAGTGATTTTCCTACTACAGAGCCCAAAAAGCTTATTCCTGACCCTTTTCATGCAGTTCCCTGGGAATTTGTTGATAAACGACCTTGCAAACAGAGTACACACACTCTTGCACTTGCAGCATGAGCCAGACAAGAGTTATTGGCCAGGGGGTTGGAGGCTGCCTGAGGCTATATAAGCATTTGTGTTTTTAGGTTTTGGCTGCTATATTCAGGCACATATAATAAAATAGTGCTTTTATTTTTAAAAAATCAATAAAATGACTGATCTTAAGGCAGAAAACTATTTTGTTTTACTTTTACCATCATTGGGGTTTTATTGAATCTCACATTTTGGTTTTTTCCTCATCTTTTCCTTGCCAGACAATGTCTCAACTTCTTTTGAGATTCAACTTTTACGGCACCTTATTTTTTGAGGTAGGTCCTCCCCTCACTGTTGCTGCCTTTGAGTCTGTCTCTCCCAGGTTTTTCTACCACTTTGTCCATCAAGCTGTTAAAGCTAACTCTAATACATAAGTAACAGCATGGTGAACAATTATAGAATCATAGAATTATTTTGGTTGAAAAAGACCTCTAAGATCAACAAGTTCAACCATCAACCTAATACCACCATGGTCATTAAACCATGTCCCAAAGTGCCGTATCTACATGTTTCTTGAACACTGCCAGGGCAAGTGACTCCACCACCATCCTAGGCAACCTATTCCAATACCTGACCACTCTTTCCATAAGGAATTGTTTCCTAATATCCAATCTAAACCTCACCTGGCACAATTTCAGCCCATTTCCTCTTGGTCTACCACCTGATACTAGAGAGAAGAGACCAATTTCCACCTCACTATAACTTTCAGGTAGCTGTAGAGAGCAATGTGGTCTGCCCTCAGCCTACTCTTCTCCAGACTTAACAACCCCAGTTCCCTCAGCCACTCCTCATAAGACTTGTTCTCTGGATCCTTCACCATCTTTGTTGCCTTTCTCTGGGCACACTCCATCAACTCAATGTCCTTCTTGTAGTGAGGGGCCCAAAACTAAACACAATATTGGAGATGCAGCCTCACCAGTACCCAGCAAAGGGGCAGTTTGAGACAGTTAGGGACAAATTGCTAATGATTTTTTTTTTTTTTTTAGTTTGAATAACATGGGCAAATAAAACAGGTAAGTAGATGAGACAGTGAAAACAAGTCATAAGGTTAGTTCATGTGCTACTAATTATTTATGCCAGATCTGGACATACCAAAACTATGCCAAAATTAATCTAAGAAGATTCTACTCTTCCACTCAGTTCTTGACTGTTCTTTCCCGTTTCTATCTCAATCTGCCACCTCCCTGCGGTGCCATAGTGCAGATCAATAAAACTTTTTTAGGCTAAACTCCACTTCACCCAGATCATTTTATTGCTCTAATTTATGCTGCCACCACAAAGAATTGCACAACCAACCACAGCACAGGTGGGAACTCGCCCACTGAGACAAGGGGAGGCAGCTGGGTGCTTTGTAGTCTGGTGTAGCTGTTGCACATCCAGTGTAAATAATTGTATCCTCACTCACCTTGCCCCTTTCAATGTAACTCATTAGTAAAGCATGCTAAAGAGTTCAGCAGGAAAGGCAGCAGTTTTTCTGGCTTGAAAAAAAAGCCTTTCCTGACTTCTTTGATATCTTGTGGAAATGGTGAGTCTGGCTACTTCATACACTCTTACATTGTTAATACCAATAAATGTTAAAGATACAAAGACTGGTTCCTGTATAAATCTTGGTTCAAGGATGATGGGCGAGCAGCTAGAAAATGTTTTCTTCATGTCTTTTTCCCCTAATGTAAAACTCTTAGTAAAAAAATGATAAGGATAAATGGCACCTATCCAACTGATTCCATTATAGAACATGGTTTGTCTACAACAGATGATTCACTATTTATAGTGTCTTTAGTGCATGCCTCACAGTATACTCTCACAGTCAATCTCAAAGACATGTTATTTAGGCAGGGTAATGTACTCCTTCTCTGAAAGAGAAACCTCTGCAGACAAAGAAAAGAACATCTTGGAGGATAAAATCTTCTATATTTATGGTCATTCAAAACCTACATAGAGCTCAAGTACAATAGAACAAGAACACCAGTTTAAAGCCAGGAAAGCCATTCTGCCATAAGGAAACTCCAAGAAGTTCCAATGTGTAAGAGGACCATCTAGCAAAACTATTGTTTCCTTCTAGAAACATTTAGACAGTCCCAGCTGAATAAATAAAAAATATCAACAAAACCAACTCTGATTTCCCCTAGCACAAAAGGTTTTCAGCTGAACCGTCAGCTATGACATACATCAAATAACAAGGTGAGAAAATACAACTCATGTTTCATGACAGGCAGTTATACTGGAGACACCACCAGACTGCAGCAAACAGCAGTCATATCCAAGCCAGCTTCAAGCTCCCAGTCAGAGAGAAAGCTCCACAAATCTCCGTACAGACTGAAGAAATACACCTATTTAAGACAGTAGTTCACACAGAGGATATACCCCAGCAACTCCAAGCCCAGCAATACCAAGAAGCAGGTAGTGTAATTGTAGCTGAGCAAAGTTTACAGCATTGCAGGGTAAGCTCCAGAAACTCATGGTATTAGCTTAGCTTGAGGATGTAACAGCTGCAAAGCAGCTATGGAATCTATTTCACTGATACATGGGTGTACATCCTGTATTTTAGTTGCCCAACACAAAATTGCCCTTCTCACAGTAAGGCCCAAGAATTACTATTTCTCCTTCCCCACTTAAACAAAACAAAACAAATAAATAAATCAAAACAAACAAACAAAATCCCTAAAACATTGTTAAAATTGCAGACACTCTGAAAAAAAAACTCTCTACCCCTAAAAGAAGTGTTTAGCTTTTTTTTTTTTTTTTCTCCTAAACACTGTTACTAGACTTCACATACCGTTAAAATGGAAGCAATGAAGTATTTTTAAATCAGTTTGGATAATAAAAAAATAAAGTATTCCATTCCAGAAAAAAAGAAAATCACACTGGGGATTTTCAACATCAAAGATTTGTCAATACAATACATCAAGCTATCACAGAACACTGCAGCCTTTTTCTTGTTTAACATTTCCAAGTCACTGTCATCAACCACTACAAATAGAGGTTACAATGCTTTGCTTTCCATTTTTTTGTTTTGGCTTGTTTTATTAAAGCCTTCACACAGTAATATCGCTCTTCAAAACACTCTTCAAAAAGCTGAGGTAAACCATCACAAAGAAACATCTAAATTGCCTTTGTGGTCTCATTGTCCAGAAAATATAGGAGCGTTTTAAAACATATTATTCAGACTGTTTTCAGATCAGGAGTAAACCCATTTTATGTTTAATACTCTGCATGAATGAGACATTGAAAAGCTACATAAATGATGTCTGCTGGTTAAATGTGAAATTTTTTTGTAGTATGATTACACAAACTTTAAGAAAAAAAATAGACTGAAATCAACATCAGAGGTGAGGAAAAACATGAGTGAGATTGGCACAGCACCTGCAAATCCTGGAAACACTGGGGTTTAGCAGTTATTACCAAAGGGCAGTTAGAATTCCCCAGGGGACACTGACATTTTTTCCAGCAATAAGTGCAAAATCTTCTCTTGTTGATTCTTACCGATACCTCGGTTCTCAGACAACCTCAGTTAATAGATCTGGTGGTCTCATACGTGTGCTCTTCATCCTGGGTTCACTTTCATAGATCTCTCTGCAATAAGCTATTTTCTGGGAGTGATTCATGGCAAATATAGCTTCTCACATCATTTCTTCCTACTCCTTCCTCAAGGTAAAGAGGGGTCTCGGCAGTATTTTCACTTCAGTTCCTTTCAAATAATATTAGAGCTACAAGGATGGGGATGGTTATGCATATGAAAGCTAATGTAATGGGCTAACACCTGACTGAGCTGGAGGTCAGGCAGTAACAGATACTGGGACTTCACTGTCAGTCAGGCAGCGGTTCATTAAATCTTCCTGTTCTATCAAGGGTCCCCACATAGCAGCATTCCTCTGGCTCCAGACATCTGGGCAATTCAGGGGGTTTTTTTGGGTTTTTTTGTTGGTTTTTTTTTTTTTAAATCTTAGAATGACATCTGCCTCTGAGTCCACAACACATGCCAGCAAACATTTACCAAAAAGCACAACAGAAGTCTTCCATGTTTTCCTCTCCTTCTAGCTGCAGATGGGGATTTGATTTTTTGCTCTTCCATAATAACTTCATAAGTCTGCTTTCTTCCATAGCATCACTACCAGCCCACTTCTACTAAAGTGCCCCTTAGGCACTGGGAATTAGCCTATACCTAACAAAATCAAATGTCAGGAGCACAAGGGACACAGCGTATGTAGTTTTGGTGGAAAAAATTTGGTGGAGACTTGGTGAAAAATCAAATATTCAGGAGAGAAGTGAAAAAAGCAGGAAGTGAAAGAGGCAAATAGCCACAAGGGAGAAATAAAGATGCTATGGCAATCAGGACATCCCTGCATCTCCCAGTATTGCCTTGGGTAGCTGCAACTGCAGCAGTGCTTGAGAGACAGAGACATGAAGTGTCACAGTAAGAAATTCTCCTTCCTGCACTCATTCTCCTTCATCTTCTTCGTACAGGCAAAGCAGGCATGGTGGGAACTATCTCTTCATTTTTAGACACTTTTCTGCCAAAAGGGAATGGTTTTGGGAGTGAGAATATTTTTGAGAATCAAGGATGGAAACAGAGAAAGTCATTTTTTTAAGAGGGCAATGAGAACAGGATCCAGACCCTCAGACTGCTGAAGCAGTGGAGAAAAAATAATGTGACTTGATGGCTCAGATAAGTATAGAATCATAGAATCATAGAATCATAGAATGGTATAGAAGAGAACAGGAAAATGGCACAACTATGAGGAAGGACTTAGTGAAGAAACAGGACAGCAGGAAGGGGAAGAAGTGGGATTCTGCCTTAACTTAAACATGGCTGGAGGCTTTCTTCTCAAGAGGTATGGTTGAGAGTCCAAGGACAGCAAAACTGCTGCATGAGTTGATGAGCAGGCTAAGGTACAAGTAAGGGGTCATAGCTGAAGCCTTGATCCTCAATTTTTTACTTCTGCTGCATGTGAAAGTAAGGTCTTATCATTCAGTTACGAATGAGCATGATGGGGATGCTAGCAACAGTGGTGACATCAAGCATCTCTATAATAGGCACTTCATTTTAGCAGCAGGCAGGATGCAGGATCCATCAGTCCCACACCAAGGGCTGTGGTTAGCAGGTGAGCCACCTCTGGCCTCCCCACACTGGTCAGTGCTCCCAGGGGAGATGGACCCTTTGGCCTAATCCAAATCACTGCCATCAATAGATCTTGATGCACCACATCAATAGATCTAGATGCACTACAAGGTGATCTTGTCCTGCCTGTAGCAAGGCAAGGCTCTAAGGCTTAACTCAGGCCAGGGGCTCTGAGTTTTATGAAACATCCTTCATAGCTTCCCCTGCATGCCACCTTTCTCTCTGCACTCTGGACTGTATTTCATTCAATGATGTGTGAAAATACAGATTGGTGCTATTCATTGAACCAATTAGGGTTTTCATTGGAGCCATCAACAGAAGAATTTGGCTATTATCCTCCTATTTCACAGTGTCATAAAATGAAAAACTGAATGAACTAGATAAATCGGCAGTTGACCATTAATCTAGCATTTGTTTGAATCATAGAATCATGATGTAGAGATCTTCTACTAATTAAAATGTTTTAATATTTAAAAAAAAAAATCACAATTCAGAACAAGAGTTTTATAATTGGCAGTGAATTTTATAGATCAGTTAATGTCTAGATGAGTTAAGGATGAAAAGTAAACTTAACATTAAATGCTTAGTTAAGAGCGCTAGAGGATTCATCATTGCCACTAATGGGATATTGAGGTGAATCTACACTATTTTTAACTTGTGGGAACTACAGAAGGTTTGTAGGAGCATTTGCCATCTTTAGAGTCTTGAGAAAAACAGTGCAAACTTTATGCACCTAGCACTCAGACCATTAAAACAGATTAGAGAGAGGATATGTAAAGATTTCGTTCCATATTTGAGATGATTTCGTTTTATACCCTGTTGACTCTGTTCCACACTACCTCTCTGTGCAAGATCTGGGGGTTCTTACGAGCTGGGTAGAAAAACTACTATTAAAAGTAAAATTATTTTAGTCTTTCAGCAGGATGTTTCAGTTTTCCAAAATATACAATTGATAATCTAGCATTAGCTACCTTGCACCATCCCTTAATCTTAGAGATGCCAAGTAAGGCAAACTGCACACAGCAGGAAACAGCAAGTCTTCACAAACCACATCTTGTACAAAGCAAATTCTCTTGACCTCTGTGCACACCAGCAGCTAACAGGAACCATACCCATTTGCACTCAGACATCTCTCCTGCTTTCAGAGGAAAGTCACTTGCAGTATTGTTTCCCACAGTATTACTGCAATAACTATAAGCAACACACCCAAGTCATAAGTCAGGCTGTCCTTCACATCAGAAGAACTGAAATTTCAGGGACTTTTATTTCCCTTCCAGATTCTGAGACTTTAGGTTTTGCTTTTTCAAGTCTATCCATGCAACTTCAACTGCTAGAGTTTGCCTCCTAAGTGTTGCCTTCATTGAGATAGTGTCACACTGAAAAAGCTGATCCAGAAGACTATTTTCAAGTCCTACCACTGTAACTAAAAATCATTTAATAATAAGGGATGAGTGGTAGAATGAATATTGTCATAGATGGGAATAATTCAGAGGTGAGGAAAAAAAAAAAAAAAACCACATTAACAGAAAGGAACAGCAATTTTTTGACTGCTAAAAAAATATAGAACACACTGAAATAACTTATGAAGAGTAAAGAACCTCACTGCCAGAGCGTGAAGTGGAATGTAACACACTTGCCCATGAAATATAGCCTATGTAACAGCTGAGAGGCTATAACCATTATAAGCCATTTCAGACATCAGGATGCAAGCCACACCTGTTTGGTGTGTATTTAATCACACTTTAGACTGATGCAGCAATAATATTTTTAGTGTGGTACCAATAACAGAAATTAATAAAAATGTGACATTAAGAAAATTAAATACAACCCCATTATAATACAAACCAACATAAATATCTGATTCAAAACCATATGAGAGGTCATCTGTAGACTGCAGGACTGAGCATTCACTATTTGGACTTCATATTGAGAACCTTATAAATAAATATGTTCATGGAAATTTTCATGAGGCAATTATAGAACAATAGGAGGATTTGGGGAACAGAAAGAACCTGGTAAGCTTATCAAATCAAAGTAAAGGGAAAAAGCAAAAGCTCATATGTGGGCTGTTCGTATAAAGCACATACAGTGTGATACACTGACATGCACACTCACCATTGGGGTCTGTGCTGTGACAGTCATTTTCCTTTCTCCACTTAAAAGAACACCTCTTTAATTGGTTCAAAGGTGGACTAAATGAGAACTGATCTTCAGAAGGTAAAGCACTGCACAGATCTAGGATAAATATTAAATAAGTCAAATCAGCTAGGGCTTTTATTTCGTTTGCTCTTCTGAACTGATGAGTTCTCTACTCATTAATAGTTTATAAGTTGTGAAGAGCGACTACTGATTTTTGGGTGCTTGACTTGAGATGGTACTGCCACAGTTCTCAGCAACCACAAGTTCATCTCTCTTGTGACACACAAATGAGGATCTAAGCACAGACAGAGGTGCTGGGCACCCAAAAATTCAGTGACTTCCTTCTAGCATGGCAAGAGGCAGCATTGTTTGGTTTTAAACATGTAGCCAGCAAAGGTCCTTATTGATGACCGTGGATCAGCTCCCTCACTGGTGCCATCAGTTGCTCTTCCTGCTTCTGAGTCTGTACAAAGGAAACATTTGTCTTCAGTCAGGAGGTACATGCCTCATCCTACCTAGGAGTATGGGTGCTCCCCATCAAGCCACACCAGTATGTCCTTAGTCCTCTGCATCCTTATGCTCAGAACAACTCCATCCCTTCCTGCACTCTAGCACTCTTTATAAGCATTTGATTGCACCTTTCTAACACCCTCTATTTGCCAGTACTTGCTCATCAACACCACTTCATCATCCCATCCAGAGCACTTCCCCTACCCTGGCAGGCTGAAGTTCCTGCAGAAGAGATATTTCTAATTAGCTCCTTATAGAAGGAAAAAGCCATCCCTCACTAACCCTTCCCAGGCCACTGTCACTCTTAACTTTATGTCCAAAGTACCTCCCTTCTGCAGTATTTCCTGGTACTTCCCCTTAGTGAAAGCCAGAAAAGACTGCAAGCACATACATGAAGTTATGGCAAAATTAAGGATGTCTATTACGATCAAAAATTAAGAACTGGAATTCATACATTCAGTTTTTGTTCCCTTAGTCTATAGTGAGGGGCCTCATGACTTCGAAGACCTGGCAGCTTTTCCAAGCAGAGCTTGACATGCAAACAGCTCCTGATCTGAGACTTTTTGCCAAAAGATGAACTCAGAAGAGCAATAAATGGAACAAATCTAGACCATTTTTGGAGATTAGCCAAGTTTTTGTGAATGGCCTCACTTGCAAAGACAGGCAAGCCAAGCATCAATAAACCACTAAACCAATAAACACTGAAATCTCTCTGTTGTATTCATTATATTCACAGTTCTTTCTAAACTTTGATAAGAACCAATAATAATTCATCTGCTACCCTGAATCTGAACCCTGGCACACACACACACACACACATACACAAAAACAAAACAACAAAAACCCCACAACCCCAAACATACAAACAAATTTGTTTCTGTTCTTGTTGTATAAACTTTTCCCTCTAACATGATTTGAAAAACAAACCACTCCTGCTGTTTATTTCTTTTTGAAGACTTTGAATTTTTCTCAAATGATACAGTTCCCACTTTCAAACCTTATCCTTATCCCAGAGGTGTGACTGGAGAGTCTCACTCTACAAAGCAAAATACTGTTAAAACAACTATAGAAACACCTAGTTAGCCTTGTCTGATATATTAGCCAAGAATCCAAATGTGAACCCAAATGGAAATGTTCCAGGGAAATTAAAACCAGAGGTTTAAGGTATATACATATATGTGTAATAGTAGCCTCAGTAAACATATTTGCCAAGACAATGAACCTGCAGCAACACCTTGCAGAGACAAGCAGAAATACCCAGGCAGCTAACAGCATGGATAAAAGACTACGTGAAACACAGAAACTTAGATTAGGCTTCAAGTCAGTCATACATTTGGTAGCATAAGACAAGTATTTAATGTGTGTATTGTCTCATATAACTGGATTAGAGACTTGTGTCTTGTGCCAGAAGAGCCAGCATGAGATTTTTGGGTCCGCTTCCCAACACATCTGGCACACCGACTTAAAATACCAGATGTTTTCAATAGACTCCAACTCAAAGATATTTGCAGTTGCAAAGAAAAGCTTGGATTGCAGTCTCCTTCCTCAAAGAACCAAGATTTTAGGGCAACATGAGCCATGGCCTTGATATTCTGAAACACACAGCAACTTCAGTCCTGCTGATACAGAGCACGAACTCCAAGACAGATTTAGCTCAGGAAGAAGCAGTTATCAAAATAAGTGTGACCAGGACCTGCAGGTGTAGTGCACCCACCACACCGCCCAGTATCACACAGCTACTGTCAAGAAGGGAAAACCTTCCCCTGGCCACCTTCCCTCTTACCCTATACCATGTTTCCTCCCTGCTGCTACAACAGTCCAAGTGGTCAGCAGAATTTTTGCAAAAGTAATGTACTACTCTACCCTTGAAGCACATTGACCCTTGATATGGAAAACTCTGGCATGCATCAAAAAATGTGCAAGGTGCAGGACCAGAGTCAGTCTTATCCTCACACATGGAAAGAAGACCATGGACTACAGTGGCCAGTTGTAGACTTGCAGGTATATGGCACAGTACTATTTCCAAACCCAGCAGAAACAACAGTTTGAAAAGCAGGAATGTACTATGTGGTACCATCAGAACAGGTAGCATCTAGCTTGCAGTATGAGCAGCAGACAGCAATGCAATCTTGTTTCTGTCAATGAAGGAGCAGAAAAGTTTGGAGTTTCTTTTGTTTTCTAAGTTAATATTCAATTTCAGTTTGAGCAGACAAATATAGAGACATCCACTAATAGCTGAGACTGAAACCTTTATCCAAAATATTTTCACTGTTTTTAAATATTCCACAACCAAAACAGGACAGAAAAAGCTTGCTTTGCTTTACTATTTAAATGCCAAAAGGGAAGTACAGTTTAAGCTCCGAGTACATCATTAGAGTGATATTTAAAATACAGAAGTGAGAACACACATTGAGGCTTTTCATTTTCCCTTGCACAACACCCAATATAGTCTTAAGCCCTGCAACAAAGAATTACTACTCTTGCTCCCACCACAGCAACCTCACAAATCACCTTTTTAATTCTAGCAAAATGAGACAGGATCAGCTCAGAACTGGTCTCCCAACAGTCTTTTATGTAATAATGGCTATCAAAAACCTGATGCGTTTCAACTCTGGGAAGAAAAAAAAAAAAAAAATCACTTCAGCTACAGAAACTGTTACCAAGAAATATATTTTTGTTTCCTTTTAGCAGTAGTTTCAGATGGTTTGATCAGCTATACTCCAAAAAATTTCATCTCTCAAGTTGTAATGACTTCTTCAGAGAAGTTATCTCCAGTTTTTCCCATTCTCACCCAGAACTCTTCTGCACAGCCACTGTTGTGGTGCAAGGCTGATGCTCATAACACATAACAGAATATTTCACTTGAGTTAGTGACTGCATTGCAGTTTATATGCTTGAGCAGCACTTCGCAATGCATGTTCTGTCATTTTGGTTTACTCAGAATATTATTTTTTATTTCTACAGTGGTGTCTCTCCGAGCTACTCAAATGACAGAAGTTAACATATTTTACACCTTGCTTCTGCTTTGATTTCAAGGATTTTATAACCAGTTTCAAAGCTGTGCTGGCTGCTGTCAGTGGTAGATGTCCCATGGGTGACTTAGTGGCAGGCAACCCTGCCCATTTGAACCCCGTGCTCTGCTCTCACCTTTGAATTTTCTTTCTTGGAAAGTGTACAAGCAAACTGACTTCTGCATAAACTTTATTTAGACATCATTTTTGCATATTTTTTTTCTTTTATAAACAATATTTTTATGACCAATGTTCACATTAATACATAATACTGAGAAATATTACCAAAAAACCCCACATTTAAATGTTATTTAATGCAGTCACTATTGACCAGATGTCTGCATTTGTTAAACCTCAACCTTGAGAATAAAGGGAGGTCATTCCAATCCATTTCATAAGAGATCCAATTCTGTTTGGTGGAACTTGTAAAAAATGTATAGACTGTATATGAAGAATGGAGCTATATATAGTACAACCATGCAAAAAAACCCATGACACTGTGTGTATGGTGTCATGCTTGAAGAATCCAGTTGAAGATTACTTACAGCTTGGAGACCTATTCTGGTCTAAATTTTAATTCAGAAAACACAGAGAAAGATTCAATTTTCTTCCCTGCTATAATCCTATTGATACAAAAGCTTTGCGTCCACATTATGACAACTATTAAAGAGTCTACAAATTGCACTGTAGATTTACAACACCACAAAATATTTGAGAAACCCTCAAGGTTTAAGGTGAGAAGGGAAAGTTATTTTGCAGTACAAGTTCTCCTGAAAGCACACAGAAGGGGAGAAAAAAAAATCTATTAATCCAACCACTCCAGTGAATCAGTCTGTAGCACTTGGCAATCTGAATTCAACATGAAGCACCTATTCAACTAGGCTACACCGTGTTCCTAGTCACTGCCCAAAAATGCCTAAACACAATTATGTGACAAAACAGAGGATGCCAGAATGATAGTGAATAGGAAGGTTTAGAAGTTTCCTTTCCTTAAAGAAAAAAAAAAAAAAATCCTTCTCCCAATTTCAGTGTAATTTGAGGAAGACAAAGGCAACTGCTTCTGCAATAAAGAAAATCAGAAAGACAAGTGTCTTAAGGTATGACTGTTCATTTCATGCTTTATTAGCACAATCCTATTATATCTTTTTTCCCTCTTCATTTTAATTAACAAAACTGCACTATAATGGAGCCATCTTTAAAGCCTCACAGTTAAAGGCTGTAGCTTCTATTATAAACTCTGTTTTTTACCGGTATACAATTTTGGCTAGGGAATTAAAAAACAGCTTAGAGTGGAAACTGTCAAGTTTATCTTGAAAACAAACAGAAAAGTGTCTGAGGAGTACAATTTGAAGACAATGTGGCACTCCTGAGTTACAGGTCACTAACATTCCTTAATCTGAAACATTAACCTTCTCCCACAGAACTCTGGTACCTGAACACTTGCAGTGCTTCATTTCTTCACATGCAGGGCACGAACAGCTTGCATACAGACTTAAAGAGAAACAGTTTGCATATAGGGGTATTTGTAGTTCATATTCATGTGCAGTTTATGCAAGGGGCATTAACAGCAAAGAGCTCAGAGTAACCTCACCATCTGCAAGAGGTCACCCAGCCCAGTATATGAAAAAAGAAACGGCTGTCCTTTGGGCATTAGCAGCCCTCAGCAGGGGTCTAGGACACCTGACACCCAGGTGGGGACCCCCCTTTAATCAGCTCCTGAGGGACAGCCTTGTGGAAGCAACTTTTACTTCACCCCAGGATGTGCCTCAGCTGTGCCTCATCTCACTCCCATCACCTGGCCATCATGCGCTGGGGATGATTCTTAGCACCTGTGTGTTTTGATACACACCACAACACATCTTTTTCTATCCATGTCCTTGGGGATTCAAATTGTACTTCCCAGATAAGGAAGCCTTCGTTTCAGTTAAAATCATAGAAAGAGTGGTTCAGAAAGACCAGGGATCTTACTCCAACCTCTCAAGAGGATGCTGCTCAAACACACATACAAGGCATCTGGCCTCACAACCAAGCTAGAGAGTGATTCGTCTGTTACACGAGTCCAAACAGCAGCAGGAGTGAATAGCTTCCTGTACTCACACAGAATGTAGCTGGTATTTCTAGCTCTGACTCTGGAAATGAAGCTCTCAGGATCACTCCTTTTTCTGATGTTCAAGACAAGACTGTACTGCAGCCCAGACAGCCAACCGAGTCCTAGGCTGCATCAAGAGAAGCGTGGCCAGCAGGGCAAGGGAGGGGATTCTGCCACTTTACTCTGCTCTCGTCAGACCCCACCTGGAGTACTGTGTGCAGTTCTGGAACCCTCAGCACAGGAAGGACATGGAAGTGTTGGAGCGGGTCCAGAGGAGGGCCACAAAGATGATCAGAGGGCTGGAGCAGCTCTCCTATGAGGACAGGCTGAGGGAGTTGGGGCTCTTCAGCCTGGAGAAGAGAAGGCTTCGAGGGGACCTGATAGTAGCCTTCCAGTATCTGAAGGGGGCCTACAGGAAGGCTGGGGAAGGATTATTTACAAGGTCCTGCAATGACAGGACAAGGGGCAATGGGCTTAAACTGGCAGAGGGGAGATTTAGACTGGATGTTAGGAGGAAGTTCTTTACAGTGAGGGTGGTGAGGCACTGGAACAGGTTGCCCAGGGAGGTTGTGGATGCTCCCTCCCTGGATGTGTTCAAGGCCAGATTGGATGAGGCCTTGAGTGAGCTGTACTAGTGGGAGGTGTCCCTGCCTATGGCAGGGGGTTGGAACTAGATGATCCTTGAGGTCCCTTCCAACCTTACCATTCTATGATTCTATGATTCTATGATTCCACTCTTCCTAGATACCCATGTGCCATTTAAGAAGTCTATAACGTCTCCAGGTCACTGCAGCAATCTACCTCAGAGCTCTACCTATATTAAAGCACTATGATTTCCATCCTCTCTTGGGGAGAGATGAGAGATTAAAACAAGAAATATTTATTTAACAGCAAATGCCTTGACTCCAGTCATATTACTCTTCCAATGATGGCACAGATATTTCTAAGAGCCCCATACACAGACATTTCCCAAAGCCTCATATACATACATTTCTCTGAATGAAAATATGAGTCTGCATAAGAAGGGTAGAATTTAATGCTCAGCAAAGCAAAACTTATTTTGCATAAACCTGACATTTACTTTTTATGAAGTCTACATCGAGCTAAGAGAGGCAGTTAGCATGGATTGGATAGAGAAACGATCACAGTGTGGCATGATTTTGAATTGGATAGAAGGAGATTATTAGATGAGCAGCTCCTGCTTCCTGCCTCATCACAGGCTGGTTTATAGATGAAGTTGCATTTCTGCAGCGTATAATGGAGAACAAAATTAAATACAACTTCCACATTTCTGTAAGGGTACATTTTGTAAAGGCAAAGACAACCCTGAACAGCAGGGTAGAGGTGAGATGGTATCTTTAGCCCATAATCTGTTGTGCTGATTTTGGAACCATAAAAAATGGGAAGAGAGGTCTAAAGGAGCTTGTTTCATTTTTCAAAACACCGAATGGATGAGATTATATTAACAGCTTTTAAAAGCCTTCAACCTTCACTTGCCAAAATAGTATGGAACTTTTTTTTTTTTTTTGTCATTGACTTCAGTAGCAGAGGCTCATGCCTTAGAAATGTGATATTTTGTCCCTGTGACTTTAGTGAGGGTGCAGTTGAAGAACAGTTTGCCCTCTCTTTGCCATTAGTTTCCCAATTTTAAATATCTGCACCTCTTTTCACTATAGTACCCCCCTATTTTCACCATTATTGTGTTTCCCATGTGCTTATATCCATATCACACTTCTATTAAACATTACATTTCAACTTGATGTTAAAAGGTTGCCTTTCTTATGGCACCATGTACATGCACTATATCATAAAATGTCAACCTTCCAAGCATTCTTATTGTCAACACAGGAGGATTTACTAGAGAAAATTACTCTGAGAAACACACTTACAGAAACAGCAACACAAGCAAGCAGTGTGGTTCTGGTGTGACAGTCAGTTCAAGCATCACTTTACCCAGCTGCATATGCTCACAAATCAGTGTCTTAGCATAATGTATAGGACATGAGGGCTAACAATTACAACAAAGCAGTAACTGGACCAGTGGAACCATCTGTAAAATCTAACTGGTTTGCTCTACAGTGTGCTGGGGACACTGAGCAAAGCAAGTAACTTCCAAGTAATATGCTAAGATCAGGCAGACTACAGAAAAGCTGCATCTTTGAAGCAGGTCCCTCACATGCTGCCTTTCTCACACACAGTCCATTTGCCACTTACAGGTGTTTGTTATCTCACCATCAATGAATCAATAGATTTACAAGCTTATTATGCACAGTCAGGCTTGGATTATAGCACATATTAAGACAAGATAGGAGGTTTTTTAATACTGAAACAATGTTTTTCTTGTTTAATTTTAAACACCTACTACTACCAGAGCACAAATCCTATTATCAGCTTTTGAAGTTATTACCTCAAGGTCATCTTCAGCAATATTTACCACTACACTGCCGGTTTCAAGAAATTGTCTTTAAAAGGGTTTTTTATATTCACCAATTGCAAAGTTGGGCCTTAAATCAGTCAAGTTACTTGATTTTGATGTAAACTGGGGGGGGGAAATGTATGAATTAATTTCAGTAGAGATACAAATTACTACACAGCATCTCTTTCCAGAGAAGCAGTGTAATCTGTTGTGGTGGTATTGGCAGCAGGACAAGACTTGCAATGCATTAGAGGAAGGAAAAGGAAGTAGGCTTGCCCATGAGGGATAGCAAAGGCAAGTTAAGTTGTCAGGCTACTCCTCCATCCTGCAAGAAGCTGAGGATGATAGCACTATTTTTGTTCATTATTTGGTCAGCACCTGTACAAGAGAAGGACTAAGAAAGCTACCACTAAAAAAGAAAACAAAAGTAGCTGCAACACATCTAATTCGTTACGAAATACAGAGGCAGTGCTTCAGAAGTTGATCATCTTCCATGGTGGCTTCAGACTGGTATGTTCTGTTGCCTCCTAATCAATATTCGACAAGCAAGAGGTGGCCTTCCTCTCTCATGAACTAATGAGTGGTTAATGACCCTAATCTGGTGTGCAACAGATTGTTTATATTGGTACAAGGAAAGCCCTAGTGAGACAAGCAGAATTGGCAGAACAGGAGGGCAAAAGAGTCATTTGGTTTAAACTGCACTTCTCTCAGAAAAGCTGCAATGGTTATTTGTTATGCAGCTCTACCTTATACAACCAGAAAAAAAATCTGTGATATTTTTAATATTACATTTATGAAGATGATTACCCAGCTGCTGTTTAATTTCCATCTGTGTTCTGCTGCATTTATACCATTAGTGCCACACTGTGGTTACACAGACAGGCTGAGAGTTTGGTGAAAAAAGTGTGGCTGACAATTACTGTTTAACTGTGGAGTAGCAGTAAATGGCCTTTTCTATATACTGTTACCTATAAATTATAATGACTGCTTTCTTTCTGCTGGCTTTTCAAAATCAATCAAGAAACAGAGAGGCTAATGCAAAACCCAGCAGTTCTCTGCCACATTGAAAGCAGTTGCCTCCACGGCAAATTTGCAAAGCTTCAGCTTAGAAAGACTAAAGTCAGTCTTTCCCAGCAGGCAGTACATAATATTTTTACATTAAGAAGATATTGGAAATCATCAAATATCCATTTGACTATTTCTAATTTTTTTTAAAACCTTCTTTTTATATTTAATTCTACATTCATGTACCATAGAACCGGGCTTCAGCTGTCTGTTACTCTATCCAAATAACAGATTACTGCTTTCCACATGGCATGTTAAATTGTATTTTCCAGTCAGTCATAAAACAGGATTTCACAGGATACTCTTAATGTGCTTTGAAAAGTTAAAAAAATAAACAAACAAACAAAGAAACAAACAAAAAAAAAACATCAAACAAAAAACTTGTAGCCATTTTGAACAACTGTCTAGCATCTTGGATCCTAAACAGGACAGCAATTCACTGATAGGAATGTTCTTAGCCTGTCCACATTATTTATTTCCTCCATGAGTCTACAATCTGACTGCAAAGAGGCTCCTGCCTTTTTTCTCTTGTATCTCTTTAAGTGTCCTGCCCAAGGCTCATGAGATGATTCTCTAGGCTCTGTTAATGGAAGCTCCAAAAGACTTCAGGTCCAGAAAGCCTTTCTTGGACAGGCATTTGGGATTTAAATGCTCATCAGCTACCCAAGGAGATACAACCTATGGAGCACAGTCACAGAATCCATACCTGTAAGTCCTCAAGCCTTCAGGGGCGCATAGGCAGTCCCCTTGATCCATCTAACCACACCTTCCTCATCAGAGAAGCACTGCATTGTGCTCACAGCTCATGTTCTTAGCTACCTGCCTCTCAGATCTACTCTGATAGCTTCTACTATTTCCTTAGGCCAACACACTTAAAGTTTTATATCCCTTGCAATCCTGGATACCGATTTCAAGAGACTATAGTTGATCCAGGCTGTTTTGACCCAGGCAGGAGGTATTTCCCTATTGATGCACCTTTTTACCATTGCCTCACTCCCTGTGAAAAACCCTCTATGCCTGCTTTTGATTTCAGTATGTTTCTGCTGCAGGGTGGAGAACCTGCAGGGCAGTTCTCAAAGCAAAGAACAATTTCTGTGTTGGTTTTTTTTGAATGCTACGTATTATGGCCTATTTTTAACAACAGGCTAGTCAAACTCCACCAAAGCCAGTAGTATCACAGTATTCCTTGAAGAGAAGCAGAAATCAGCACCTCTGCTGTTACTTCTTTACTTTACAAGTCAGTGCACCAAACTATTTTTTCTCGAATGAGTCTCTCCTATTTTCAAACTGTCACTGAAACTCTGCCTCTTCAGCCTGAAAACAAGAAGCTCTTCTCCTACATACAACACGTTTGGTTGGGAATTTGCCTCTTCAGAGATGACTCTTCAAACTTAGAAGAACTGTAAATGGTAAAAAAAGGTGCAGAGTAGAATCAAGGGGTTGGGTTTTCCTTCTCTTTTTTTTTTTCCTTTTTCTGTGTTTTATTTCTTGATCTGTTTCTTGATTTCTTCTTTCATAAAAGGTAAATCACTTGTTTCTCTCACTGGGCATTATCTTTCAGAGATGCTGAACATTCACATTTGCTATTGATTACAACATTGCTTTGAGTTATTACTTAGATACAAAAATCAGTCCTGTTACCTGCAAGCACAGGTTGGAAAAATACACTGTTCCAAACCGTGACACTCACATTCTGTCCCAATTCATTGCAGTAAATTCATCACAGTGAATTCAGAATAGCTACACTGCTTTCAAATACCTAGACAAAGTATGTGTGGTAAGACATCGCTAATGAGAACAGAACTGCTGGCTTGCTCACATTCTCTTTGGATGCTCTGGGATCCTCCTTCTATGGAAAATCAGAGCAATATAGATTTAAGAGTATTTATTGTATCACTGGTCCAAAAGTTGCAAAATCGGACAACTGAGAGAAGAAAAGAGAAACCACAGGGAATATCAGGAACCTAACTTGTACTTTTGCCTTTTAAAGTCTCCTCACCAGTTAATTAAAGGCTGCATTAGCCTGAACTGAAAGTCAGCTATCTCAGGGGTTTCAAATGCATAGTACCTTCTTTCCTAGGAAGACATTTTTTCCTTAGAAAACTTTCTTCTTCTTGAAGACAGAGAAAAAATGTAGCAGCAAAATCTATCTTAGAAGTAATAACTTACCCATTATATTGGAATAGTATTTAAGCGACAACAAGGCAATCAACAAAAGAGCAACATTATTTGTTCAGTCAATCTCTTTTAGAGTGATGAAACAATTCAAAGCCCAGGCCATTAAAGCACTGAGAAAAGAGGGGAGGAAGAAACCTGGGGAAAAGTAAGCATGGCAATACAAAATATTCAGAGTACTTACACATGATATAGTTTCAGAGACAGTGGCCACAAAATAGGAAAACAATTGCAGTGTTTGAAAACTAGCTGGGCAAAATCAATGATTGCTAGTCACCAACCATGCCTCACACACATCACTTATTCAATCAGAACCCTTCTTTCATCCTTCTCGACAGAAACAATAAAAAACTACTTTATGCAGTTAAGCCTCAATCTGTATATCTGAGGAAGACAGGAATCAGATAAATTCATTTTAAAGGGGAAATTCTTCTTCTAATTTTCCTCATAGGTAGCAGTTTTCCAGCTCTCTACAGTGTCCTACCATGTGATTCTCAATGACAGTTATTGCAGAAGCACTCACATAGAAATAGTGGTGGTAAATAGCTGGGTTCAGAAGCCCCTTTCTGGCACATGAAACCAAAAAGCATTCAGTATTGATGAGCCTGGAGGCCATCATCTGAGAGGGAAAAGTGGGAGTTACTGGTCATCCTGTATTGTATCATAACATGTCATATATATTAAGAAATACATGACTAAAATACAAGGAAAAGCTGTTCTTCAGTTTTTTGTTTGGGTGGTTTTTTTAATGTTTACCATTCTAGTTAGCACTCAGTGTAAAAGCCCTTACGCTAGGAGGAAGTCACATTCTGCTAAACCCTTTGTAAACAAATAGCAAAAAAAAAAAAAAAAAAAAGCCTTCAGTCCCAAAATCAAAGAGCATCTAACATGGAGAAAGTCAGAAAAGGAACATGAGGAAACAGGCTCCACCACTGGGATGATAGGTCATGGTCTTCACACACGAGGAGTCTCACGTGTTTATCTGCAAGTAGCATGAATCTTAAAGAGCGATGTGAGGGACAGCAACAAAGACGTTTCCAAGATGTGTCTTCAGACTGTGAAGGCAGGTTGAGAGGAAACATCGTGTTTGTAAATGCAACAAAGCCAGGCCGGTGTCTCAGGATGATCTGTCACTTCTCAGCGAGAGAAGATCCATCAGGAAAGGCTGTGACCAAGAGCATGGGGGGAGAAGTCAGCGTTTGGCACAGCTACAGCTATCAAGGTCAGAGAAAAGGATGCTGCAGTAACCAAGGCACAAGTAATTAAATTCTAGACAAGATTATTAAGGGCTTCTTGCTAGGTTCCTAATCCAAGACAACTCCTGAGATCTGGGGTGAGTCTGTGTCACCACTGACAGTGCCCTTCCTCACTTCTCTGTCCAGCCCTCTCTCATGCCAACTCTTCCATCTCTTGCTCTCTCTTCCTTTGTTCTCAATTAAACCCAAGCTAAAACCAACAGATGAAGCAGCTTCTGTCATAACTGACATCACACAGTAAGCATCATACTAGCTAACGCACTAAATAGACACTGAAAAAGAGGGAAAGGGATAAATTATACCCTTGTCTGTTTGTTCAGCTGCTATGCCCTGTCAGACACATGTTGTGGTGTTTGTTTGTTAAACCTTCCTTGCAAAGAACAACATTTAGAGAGCTCCGCTGCTGACAGTGCCAAGACAAACGTTGCCCTGCCCCATTCTAACAGTGTGTCTCCCCCTTCCTTTCAAAAAGGCCCATAACCTCTACCTTATAGGACACTCTTCTCATTTTTCCATTTCAGAAGGAAATTTTTTATGCTTGTGGATTTTTTTAATTGATCTGGAGCATGCATGGAATGAAGATGGTTAAAAACTGTAGCCATGGGTAAGTCTGGAAGCACATGTCATAGGTAAGTCTATCATGTCATGTCATGGGTAAGTTTGGAAGCACATCTGGAAACCAGGCAAGTTCCATTCCAAAGCTGTAAGAAAAGTTTTACTTATTGCTAACAGGAAAAGCATCTTTTCCCAGCTTTTTTTCATCCTAAGGACAGATTTAGGAAATGCTACAGGCTTTGAACCAGTATTGCAAAGGAAGGCAAGCCTTTTTGGAACTTCTTATACTGATTGATTGGTGTGTTCATCATGAGTATTCTTACTCACAGATCAGAAACGACAAGTGCCAATCCATGCTCTTACACAAAATCACCTCCAAAGCATTCTTGCTAATTATCTATAAAGTCCTAAGGAGATTCCTTGATATCGTGCTCCACTTTCCCATTTATACCAGTTAAGCTCCAGACATGAGTTCTGCCAAGTCCATAAAGACAAATGTGGAAAAAGTGGAAGAAAATGGAGAGAGAAGAGGAAAAAAATGAAGCAATTAATTTTCTGAAATGTCATTAGAGATTGTTACAGACTTAAAAAAAGAAAATGTTTAATCTGTTAATACAAGATGTAGAGGTAGTTGTGGTCATGCAAGTCTAGAGTCACACAGGCAAGATTTAATTTCAAAATGGATATTGCCTATTCTGCTTAACTCATGGATTTACTCTTTTTGCTGGATCTAGCTCCACTTATTCAAGGAGACTTGCCAGAACACAGTAAGTTTAAGGATTATGTTGAGGATTAAGCTCATAAGCATTATACAGCACTCTTTACAATAGCACTTAGATATTCAAATTTTTCACAAATCACTTGCGCAAGACAACCTGGGGTGGGGGAATCTCATACTAGAAGCATAGCAAATACAAATCCAGAATCCCATCCAAACTTGCTTTTGTTCCCAAAATAGCAGGAATTTTTTGGGTTATAAAACATCTGAAAACATTTGGCCTAAGATATTGGATGAAGGCACAAATAATGGGACTCTGGGGAATGAAAGGCAACCACTGACCCAGCTTTCTGAGAGCTCCTGTTGTTGCAATGTAGTTCCTTTCTAAAGGTAAACAGCACAGCCTCTATAAATCAACACTCTCCTAGACTTCAAAGCTGCTGGGATATCCCTATCAATATATCACTCAAGTTAGAGATTGTCTTTAACATGCTGTATGATCAGTAAATAGTCAAGAGTTAGCAGTCAGAGAGCAAAGGAGTGTTGATAGGTCCAGTCAATTATTATTCTCCTGATAAAATAATACCTCCAGGAGATTTCTTACTTGTGTTTTTGAAGTTAATACAGAGTCATGCTTCAAACCATGACCCTCAGATGCCATAAATTTCAAGGATCTGCACCAGAACTCTCACTCACTTCAGACACTTCAAACTATAAAGCTTCAAAGGAGAAAAACAAACATTAGTTTAAGTTGTCCAAAATAACATCTGCATCTGTACCAGTCGTATGTGGAGGCAAACAGCTTGAGATGCTCTCTCCAGCTGGGCTAAGTGACCTTAGCTTAAATCTTCCTGAATTGTGACTAATGACCCAGAACATCCATTGCTACAATTAAAGCAAATAAACAAACACCCTGAAGTCTTCTGACAGCGTCTGAATCTTCTCTTTCTCTGTGCCTGGTATCTTTATAGATCATCTTGATACTAGTCATGAAAAACAGTCACCAGGATCTGTGAGAGCTCTTCAAATACCAAGCTATGGGCCGTAATTTGTCAGACAGCCACCTTGGCTCCAAAGTAACTGTGATAGCTGTCCAGGAGGTCTACAGCACATAAACTGGAAAGAGTCACATACACAAAACCAGTGCAGTCAAAGTGGGTGGTTTTTTCCCTTGGATGAAGGAAATGTAGCACAAACGAGAAGGTTGCAAACTTTCCTTAAATGCTGGCGTTCACAGGCTAATGTGAGGGAGGGTAACCATTTACTGCTCAAGACCTATCCTATGTAGGAGAAACTGAGGCAAATTTTTCCTGTTATGCAGTATCATAACCATGAAGGTCAGCTTCTTGTAGGCTGGGTTACAGAATAAGAAGGCAGCCACTGCCAGCTTTTACATTGTTTAGATGACGGATGGTCTCTGGAGTGGCACTGGCAGGCACACAGCTCCCAGAGGTGACCACATTGTATCCCTGCTCCTGAAATTGTGTCATTCTGCAGTGAATACTCAGGGCCAAGACAGGAAACCTGCTCAATAGCTCAAAAGTAAGGGGATTCAGGCACAAGAGCAATGTCCTCTGGTCTGGTCCCTCTTTCCTGCATCTGCCTTTAGTAGTAGAGAATAATTGGATAAAGTGAATAAATGACATTAAGAGTCACTCCAAGCCTGCACAGCACAGAAAGGACATGACTTTGTCTGTGTCCACACCATTTGTTCCAGCAATTCAAATTGTCCCTACCAGCTTTGTGTTCAGTTTGAACATCTTTTTAGTGAAGCTTCATTTCAGTTAAGTTGCTGCAAAAAAAAATGTATTTGTTATGATGATATGATGGAATTACGATAAGCAAATTTAACAATGACTAAGCTGTGTCTAATTCCCACGAACACACACAACCATTTTGCCAGAATGTGAAATGTTGGTCTTTGGTTCTGTAGATTCAAGTAACAATGGCAGAATAATAAAAGGAAGTTACAACATAGCTTCTTTAAAGCAGTGCTCTCTTTTGAAAGAAAAGAAAGAAGGAAAACACCACATTCTTTAGAACCATTAGAAATGCTCTCAGTTGCATTTCAGCTGCAGTTGCATTTTGAAATCTTCCAGAACAAACACAGAGAACAAGAAGATATTCCCCTTCCCAACAAAGCCTTGCAAAGCCAAACCAGGAAAAAAAGCCGGCTTTGGGTTGATTGCCAGTCAGACTCCTCCCACCTAGCATTCTCTTTTCTATGCCGACTATATGTTTAGACCCAAAATCTCTGCTTTCATTTATAAAGAAGTCTCTAGTCCCTTTGATCGCAAAGAAAACCTTTGAAATGTGAAATGAGTTTAAAACGATGCAGCAATGTGTGCACAAGTCTTCAGACACCTGTAATAACAGAGGTTGGATGTGTGAACTGTCCTATTCACATCAGCAGAGTGCAAATTCTAAAGCCAAGTTAAATAGAGGACACATGGTCCAGTGATTAGATCATTATTTTGGCATTTGTGATGTTCAGGTTTAGTTTTTGTGCTGATCCACAGAGTTATGGGAATTTGGACAAGTCATTTGGCAGAAGGTTTAAACCATGTCTGCTCCCCACCGGGGACCTGCAGTGTGGCTCATGCCAGATTGGCAGGGCTCTGCCTCCTGCTCAGCCGTATCCCGCTTGCCATCTACAGTTAGAATTGCAGAGCCTTTGGCCCCCAGACTGGAAATATTTGCAAATTACCAGATTGTACTCTTTGAACAGACTAAGGTCTCAGAGTTCATTAACTTCATGAATTATGAGAGGATGCAACATTGCACTTATAACAAAAATACACAACAAATTAAAAGCAGGATCACAACAGAATGAAAGGGAAAGAGATTTGTCCTTTAACCACAGCCCTGTGACTTGGGGTCTGACAGAGTTCCTGCACAGCATCTTTGGAGGAATTTAACGATGTTTAAACGTTTCTTTTTCTGACAGCAGATAAAACAGTAAGTTAATGGAGTAACTACTGCCAAAGATTAGTAAGGGAAAGGTCTGGTTTTCCTGAATGACACAGTAAATGATAGCAAGGGATGTGTATGTATACAATTAATACAGCTTGATGTAACCTTTCCCAACTAAGTGTGGGTATTTTTGGATCAGCAATAGTACAGAAACAAAACCAGAATTCACTGTTTTCTCTCACCACAGTTATGACAGATTCACAATACCAATGCTTCTTCATGAAACTGCTCACTGAAACAGCTCTGGCTGCAGTTCATACTTTTCATTTCATCAAAACCCTTGCCATGTTAAAGCCTGGCAAATCCACGACCATATGAATGCAGACCATTCTGTTGACTTCTAGAGGACTCTGAGGAGGAAGGAAAGTCTGCATCTAAGTATGCTGTTGAGAAATTTGGCCCTACACCATATTTATTCTGGCCAAATAAAGGCTTCATATCTATCTATATGTTGCATCCACAATTCTAAAATGTCTAAAATGCTACTACTAGAAACTATTGCAGGGATCAAACCTGGAACAGAATAACAAGTGTGTACAAGAATCAAATTCTTCCATCCCATTCCTCAGTCCATTGATGCAAGATAGAAGGGAGTTTTTCCCTTCAAGCCAGCCTTTCAGAGGAAGTAAGTTTTCTGCCAAGCTTCAGGTAGCTTGCAAGGATAAGGTCATATCTTTTAAGATGTACCATTAGCTCCCTTACTGCTGGAGAAAATTAAAAAGGAAAATTGCCTGTCACACCCAGAGAGCTAAGCTCATGATGAAGGCTGAAGTCTGCTCAGATTTTCATTCCTGGGCTTAGACTCTAAGGTTACCTTATTTATTTATTTTCATGCACCTCAAGTGATGTTTAAAATACAAAACCTACCAAGTATTTGCTTTCTTGCAAACATGATAAATTGGGCCAGATTGTCAATCTGCTGCGTATACACAACCCAAACTTTTAGGTGATCTGGAAGGGTCTCAGGTAATTTTATCTTTTTGATGGCATGTAATCTTCAGTGCTGGAATGAGACACATTTTGTCTCTGTTTTCCCTCACAATCTAACTCATGGTTGGGCTGATGATGCCAGGATTGATGTGCCTAGGAAGAGATACTTGCTATTTTTATTGCTTATATGTTATCTTTTAGTTTTACTGTTATTTTTTCTGCACACTGTTTGGAGAGCAGTAGACCTATCACACTGCATCTCTTTCCAAGTGTCAGATTACTCATCCAAGCAATGACCTTACTTTACTTCTGGAAGTCTAAAGATGTGTTTGTTCAAATAGGTAATTGGACACATCGAGATAGTCTGCCAGGCATGGTAACTGTATCCATATGAAAGATGCTACAGAAACTGATGTATTCTGAAGCATCCTTGTGCTTGGATAGGTGATAGCTGACTCGTTCAGCATAGCTGTTGTCTTACTGATAATGTCTCAGGGAAATTTTTTAAGCCTTGGAGACACAAAGAAAAAGGATACATTAAAGTAACCATAAAAGTCTGTTCTAAACTAACAGAAGCAAACAAGCTTGGTTTTTTTGCAACATCTACTCGTGCCTATTACAACAGACCCTGAGGGTTACTTCTGCTGGAGAGATGCAGAGAATATGGCTCTGTTAATAATAAGGATGATGGTAATAACAATGATGGTAGCAATAACAATGATAAGAAGAAGGAAAAATACAACAGCATGCTTGAATTATCATCTGACCTCATTTCATAGGCTATATATAAGACCATTAAGTCCATAGAGAGATGCTCTACCTGCCACATGAGGCCAGCTTACTTGGTATCATAGCCCATGCAGCACACAGTCCAGAGCCACACTGGAAACCAGACAGGTAGGCCATAGCATGAGACTATGAGGACATGAAGTTGTCTCAGGAGGTACTCAGGGACTGTTAAGTCCTGAAGGCCAATGATGCAACTGGAATTCTCCTGGAAAAAGCAAGTCTTGGCAAGTTACCTCCACAATTTCAAAGGCAATGAAAGACTTGCAAGTTGGGTTTTTTTGACCCATTATTGGTCTTGGAAAAAATAAACAAGTTGTAAAACACATCAGCCATACACATTCAAAACTAAACACCTGCATCCTTCTTGCACCCTCACAGTTTCTACCCTTGATAGATGAGGACCAGCACACAATATGTATCAAACCTTGCACCTGACACCAAAAAGATTCCAGGAAGCGAATGCTTTACATTTTCAGGTCATTTTCTTTCTCACCTCTGCTATTCAATGCACTTCTTTTTGCAAAAACAAATGAGACATTACGGGCCAAAAAATGCATTTTTTTAGATCTTCATTGAAGGTACACTCTGTTTAATTTAGAGACATAAACAATCAAGAATATGGAAATAGTATTTATCAACAAATTCACATTTTATTCATATATGCAGAATACTGTTATGCATAAAACATGATGTGAAACATAACTTTATGGATTTTTACCAGGCAAACTTAAACTTTGATTTATGTCCATTTCACTAAAACTTTATTGCTTCCTCATCAGATAGGACAGATTCCTTTCTGTATCTTAGATGGTAAATATAGTTAATGTGCTGAGGCTGCAATGGATCAGCAGTGAAGCTGTTTAATAGTGACATAAATTATTTCAGTGACTTCCCTTGCAAGTGAGAGATGAGTCCATGTGCTATAAACTAATACCAAAGGAATGATGCTCTTTCATGCTAGCAAAGTGCCTGAGCTATATTGTTTTTGTATCCTGTTGGGGATGCTACAAATGCAGCATGTATTACATCTATATGCACTTAGGCCATTTTTCTTTGCTGTTTTAATGGTCTCCTGCACTGAAAATTGAGCTTCAGTGTCTGAATGAAGGCAAAGCCAATTACTTTCTTTGAAACCTCTATTTAAAGTCTGCAAATCCCAACAGATTTTTAAAAACCTCTCCATTAGCTTCAAAATATATTTTAAAATAATTATGCCTGTAGAAACTATGAAGTGTGAGGCATGAATGACACTGGGTGGCTGAGGAGAGCCATGTGGATGTGCCCGTGTGGGCTTTCCCACCCTGCAGCAGATGCTCAGCAATGCTCCATCTCCAGTAGCCTGTTCTTGTCTCCAGAGACAACGTTACAGTTTCCAGAGCATTTTGTTTAACTTGCAGTTCAAGTTGCACTTCTATTACAAAACCAGCTTCTATTTGTCCTCAAATTGATCACTTAAAAAAGACCTTTTGTGTGCATTGCGGTTCCTCAATAGAAACCACAGGATTACGGGGGAGCAGAGCAGAGCAGAGCAGGCATTTATTACAGTGCCATCAAAAATGTGCCATCAGACAGTTCACTGCAGCAGAAGTTCATCCTGTAAGTAGCTTTCACCTATTTAATGCAGCCATATTGTCTGTTCACTGTTGTCTCTCCCTCAATAGGAACTTATCCTCTTTCCTCTCTTGTACATGTCCTTACAAACTTAACTGCAGTCCCCCTCTTTCTGTTAGTTCCTAATGAGACAACTTCGGCAGTCCCACAGAAGGTCTCTGTTGTTTGGTTTTATTCCTCCACCAGCACAAGGGACCTCATATTACAACATTGGGTCTTCACTCCTTGGTTTTCCCCTCTTCCTCAAGCACTCCTTCCAGCTGCTTCTTCTCTCCAAACCTTTGCATGAACTTGCATTGGACACCCTCTTTACACTGCCCTGTATCTGTTTCCCTACAGAGCTATTTCCCTGCAACTACATGGTCCACAGCTGCTTCCTTATTTCTTTCTCCATCTCCTACCTTTTCATTTAGCTCCACCAATCTCTGCTGTACAAAGCTGATGCAGAGGCTCTTACAGCCAAGTCATTCTCTTCAAATCCCCCTTCCCTCTCCCTGCCTGCAATAGCACACTGCCTCATGCACACTTGTCTTCTCACATTTTCTCCTGTACTTACAGTTCAACCTCTTAACTCTCTTTTCTTTTATCCAGAACTGTAACCTTCAGCTGTATACTTGCAGGTATCTGCCTCTCCTTGTGTGTCCCTTCCAGGCACCTGGCACTTGTGTCTGTTGAGGTTCATATTAAGTTACAGCTCCTCTTAGGATAGGCATTACTATCTCTCACACTGCCCCCTCTACATCATTGTTTCCCACCCTGAATGCATGTCGTCTTCTCCATAGTATCACAGAAACACAGAACATTAGAGGTTGGAAGGGTCCTTCAGAGATCATCAAGTTCAACCCCCAGCCTGCCAAGGCAGGATCTCCTAGGGTAGTCCACACAGGAATGCATCCGGGCAGGTTTTGAAAGTCTCTAGAGAAGGAGACTCCACAACCTCTCTGGACAGCCTGCTCTAGGGCTCCATCACCCTCACTGTAAAGAAGCTTCTCCTCCTATTGAGGTGAAACCTTCTGTGTTCAAGTTTGTAGCTGTTGCTCCTTGTCTTATTGCTGCAGACCACTGAAAAGGGATTGGCCCCATCCACTTGACACCCACCCCTCAGATATTTATAGACATTGATAAGATCCCTTCTCAGTCTTCTCTTCTCCAGACTAAATAGCCCCAGGACTCTCAGTCTCTCTCCACTGGGTACATGCTCAAGTCCCCCAGTCATCCTAGTGGCTCTCCACTGGATTCTTTCCAGCCAGTCCCTGTCTCTCTTGAACTGGGTAGCCCATAACTGGACACAGTATTCCAGGTGTGGTCTCACTAGGGTAGAGTAGAGGGGGAGAAGAACACCCCTAGATCTGACAGACCCACTTTTCTTGATGCACCCCAGGATGCCATTGGCTCTCTTTGCCTTGTGGCACTTTCCTGGCCCATGCAGAGCTTGTTGTCCACCAGGACTCCAATGTCTTTCTTCACGAAGCTGCTTTCCACCAGGGCAGCCCCCAACCTGTACTGCTGCCTGTTGTTACTTCTCCCCAGTAGCAATGCAGGAGCCCTCTGTGGTCAGCAAAGCTCTGCCATTGCCTCATCAGGGTGCAACCAGAGTTTGACCATCTCCTCGGTCTGCCTCTCCCCCAGGTGATCCTTCTCTGGCAGGGGGGTTGGATTAGATGATCTTTCAAGGTCCTTTCCAACTCCCAACATTCTGTGATTCTTTCAGTCACTATCCATTCAGACAACTCTTTGATCATAAAAAGATTTTAAATAATAGTTCTTAATTATGTGAGGGAAAAGCCTTCTTAAAGCTCTTTACTTGCTTTCACGTGGGCTGTAAAATAGGAGCAGATCAAGCATTTTCATTGTGAGATAGAAACAGCAGGCAGAGCCTCTCCTTTCTTTCCCACCCATGCCATCCACATCTTGGTGCCAGTCAATCTGACAGCAACTGGCATGCCACCACTGTCTTACTCTCTCAGCACTATTCAGCATCTATGCAGACAACTTGGCCCTTCCCAGGTTTCCATTCTCCTTTCACCACTCCAGCACACAGTCCAAGAAGTATTTCAGTTCTGCTTTCAAATGTAGGTGAAAAGTATGGATAGTTTGCATCTCTCCTCCACCAACTCCTATGGAACTCCTGGTTTCAAAGGAGGAAGGAGGTTGAGAGAGTCCTTTATGGCTAATTTTTCACAGAACAGAAAGCCACTAAAAGCACCTCACTGTTCATCCTGCTTTCCAAGCAGAAAACATGCAAACAGCCAAGCATGGACCAAAATGCATAGAGCTGTGCTGGCAATATTATAACTGAAGTGTAATCAGAAAGAACCCAAATTACTTAAAATTTAAATGCAGTGATAAATTTACTGCACTTGGGAGTATTTCTTCCCAGATTTTCCCAAAAGAGTCTTCAGTTATGTCTTAGAGTCTGAACTGGATCTCTTGGCAAGAGATTCTAAAAGTTATCAGTCTTTCCTGTAGTGGCTAAAGCCTACATTAAGACACAACAGAGAGTACTTAATCTGAGAGATTTCCATCACTTTCCACATAATTTTATTTAAACCTGTGATGAAACCCCAAATCATCTGCCTAGAAACCTCCAGGATGGTTGCAGGAAGATAACACCTGGTTTAAGTGGCTGATGTTTGGGTGCTTCATACTCCCAGGTGAGGGAGGTGAAACAACACCTCAAGAAAGTTTTCCCTCCTACACAATCTCCTCTTTCTTATTCCACACAGGTTTCCAGGCCTATCACTTCCCATGCAAAAGCAATGTCAAGGTGGAGGAGGCAGCTGGAAACCTCACTTTGAACACTAGCATTCTTTAACGCTTTTTTGATGTTTATTTCACTCAGAAAGGTCTGGAAATGCACAGTTCTTTACAGTGACTTATTATTTCTATTATTAGATATGATAACCAGAGAGAATAGACTGACATAATTCAAAATGCACAGAAAATTACAATAAACATCTCTGTGATGTTAACCTGGCTTTTGTCTTACTGGAAAAGCCTTTTTCATCCTGGAAGCCTTTGCCCAGCTGCATGTGTAATGACAGGGCTGGATGCCCAGGAGAATTACAGCTATTTGTCTGCAATTACAGTACCACACTCACCCTAAAGAACCACGAAAAGCAGAATTCATTTGGATACTTCTTTCACATTTTCTGAATAAATACAACTACATTTGGGAGAAAAATGCCGAGGAACTTCTGAGCAACAAAGTTCTGTCCTAAAATTGCCAATTCCTGTAAGAGAGGCTGAAGCTGAGTGCCTAAATTACCAACCAAATCAAAAGGATTTCTGAAGTCTAGACTGACATTATTATTTCTTTTTGCATGAGGACACGATCACAGAATCAACATTTGTAAAAGCACAAGAGAAGGGCAAGAACAGTTATAGGTCCTTTTTTTTTCCATGTGTAGACAAGTTGTAAGTACAGCCAGTCAGAGGTCTGTAGTTGATCTTGTCTCTCATTTTCCCCTGTGATTTTTTTCTTTTTTGATTATCAAGAAAATCAATAAGGTTATGTCCAGTGATGTCTAGGACCTGTCTATCAACCCTGTATGCACGGAAAGTGATCGATTTTGATGATACTACAGAAAAAAAACCAGACTGCCATCATTTTTACAGGCCAGGCTCTATATTTGAACTTGACCGAGGTAATCAGCTCATACTCAAGTGCTTACTGCCTCTTTCAAACTTCAAAACCAGTAGACTAAATTTCAATCATGCCATGTATTTAACCCTAGAGTGGAAGAACACAGTATTTCCTACTTTTTCAATTCCCACTCGGTTTATCAGTTTTGAAACAGCCATTTGACTACATCAGTTGATGAAAGTTAAATGAGAAAATATTTTCTGTACTTTTGCTGTCAACAGCTCAATTCCCCATACTTAACCAATGACTTGCTCACTGACTTGGCTCTCTTTCCTCTTTCACACTTCACTTGTGTATTACTTTACTTTTTTTTTTTTTTCTCAACATCTTTAAGTTTTGCATGTAGCAGAGCAGAGATCTCTACTGAATGAACCAACCCTGTGCTGATGGTACTACAAAACAGGTAGGGTTTGTGCATCTTATTTTCTTCTTCTACATCTTGCTGTAGCCTTTCTGATCTGGTCCTACACATTGCTTTGTGGTCTCCACAAGGTACTGGACTGCAAATGCTGTGATCCAGTTCTGTTTCAGATGCTGTTTGCTTATGCCAAGTAAGCCCTGCTGATGAAGTGATGCAGGAAGATCCTGGAAAAGCCCTACAAGTCTGACACTTAGAAGCTGCAGCACACTTGTAGTTCAGGGGCACACTTTTTTTTTTTTTTAACATCTTAACAACTTGTACAGCTGCTTGTCTCGAGAGGCATTGGGGAAAGGGTGTATTCTACACCCTGTAGGTATTGAGTCATACGTCCACATACTAGAATACAAAGAGACATTATGTGAGACGCATATCTCTCTTCGTAGAGTTCCTAATTTTCTGACTCTGGCCAAGTTTCTCACTGAGCTCCACTCTGAATCAGTACAACACTGCTTTCTCTGGTCCCCTGACTTATGGTGTTCTCAGACCATAACCAGAGAGAAGAGAGGAACTTCTCATTTCTCTTGTTGTTTGGCCCTGCTTCATTCAGGATCTCCTGGCAAAGCCAATGCACTTTTCTTCTCTGCTTTCACTGGGAACAGGAAAGAATTTGTATTTATTATAACTAGGAATTCATCCATATTTTCTTCAATATTCAAATTACAGCTACCACTAGTAGTGGAAGAGTACAGAAAGGTGAATTAACTTGCAGCACATTTTTCTTTATCTTCCCAGTAGCAAGTGTTTGGTAGGGAAAAGTTCAACATTTATCTTGAAAACACTTATGTTATTTAGCCTTCACATTTCAGCATTATAATTTGGTAAGAAGCCTCATCCTCATACAAAAGGGTATTCATGTCACAGAGACACAGAATGTTAGGGGCTGGAAAGGACCTCAAAAGATGATCCAGTCCAACCCCCCTGCCAGAGCAGATCACCTATACTAGATCACACAGGAATGCATCCAGGCAGGTCTTGAATATCTCCAGAGAGGGAGACTCCACAACCAACCCTGGGCAGCATGTTCCAGTGTTCCATCACCCTCACAGTGAAAAAATATTTCCTCAAGTCATTAGTTCTCTGTCAATGGTTCCTATACCACAGGACAGAATACTGATTCAAACACCAGAAAAACACACTGTTACACTAAATTAATCTGTTACTATTCTACAAATTAATCCAGACCAATGTGGATAAAAATCCATTAGAGAGTGAACTATTGTAGTCCTGGATGTGAAGTGACAAAACAGCCTGGGGATTTTGCTACTGTAATTTCAGTTGAATTATTTTTCTTTTTTGTTCACAATTGCTCCATGCTTTCAAATAAAGCACCTCACCTACATCCTGTTCAGAGGAATCTTATATTTCCATTATCTATCCACTCAGAAACCATCTGCACCAATAACACCTCACCAAAAAATCTCTCTAGGTTGTTCACATGCAGCTTCCAGTTGAACATCTCCCTTAAGAGGAAAGGCTGAGGGAGTTGAGTCTTTTAGCTTGGTGACCTCATTCATGTTTATTAATATGTGAAGGGTGAGTGGCGGGAGGACAGAGCCAGGCTCTTCTCCGTGACGTCTAATGATAGGACAACGGGCAGTAGGTGCATGTTGGAGCAGAGGAGGTTCCATGTGAACATAAGGAAAAGTTTTCTCACTGTGAGGGTGACAGAGCCCTGGAACAGGCTGCCCAAATTGGTTCTGAAGTCTCCTTCACTGGAGACATTCAGAATTTGCCTGGATATGTTCTTGTGTGATGTGCTCTAGCAGGGGACTCGGACTACATGATCTTCCGAGGTCTTTTTCCAACCTCTAGCATTCTGTGATTCTGTCATTCTGTGATCATTAATTTTTCTTTTAAAATATATTTTCCCTATAAATTTCTGTATCTTTTAAACATCAATTTTTATATTGCTTTAAAAAAAAAAAAACAAACAAACAAAAATAAAAAAAGCCAACAACAACAGAAGAGCACACACACATAGTCGAGATAGGGGTCTCATTCTTCTCTGCATTGCAGTGCTGTCAGTCATTCATATCTGTGCAAAATAAGTGCAGCATAAACAAAGTGCCAGGTCTGATTTGACATCAACTGTGAATTGCATAAATAAGGTGCAAGGCAGGGAATGTCTGACCACAGAAACTTTACAGCAGTTTGCTGGGTAGGTGCAGAAGTATGGAAATTCTGGGTGCCAATAAACTTCATGTAAATAGGTTATGTAGAAATACAAGACTGTATTTCCTACAGATGTTCAGTATTTCTAGTATGCATGTCAGAGCTTCCCTAATACATTGTCTCTCTGAACATACAAAATTGATGGCTTTTGCAGCATCTGTACCAAGAAGATGTATAGGACAGCAGAAGCTACAATATCTGACATTAAAAAAATGAAACCACTGGAGAAAAAGAAGCCATTTCCTAAAATCCAATCAAATCTGATTTCTGGCAGAAACAGTAAAGGAGCAGCTCAGCATGTTTGGTCTTGAAACCATTCTTACAGGAGAAACTGAATGTGGCAGCACTAAATTAACATCCAAGCACAATCTGGAGCAAACCCTACATGAGTGGCAACAGGAAGACTCTGTAGCTTTGTCTGTCTCTGCACTCCATCTTCTTACATGCTTTATATCTACAGAAATGTTTCCTTTTATTTGTCCTTAATGTAATTTTATACATTTATTTCTGGAATACAACACATGCTCTCTAAGGAAGCAGTTTGTTCCAGTGGGAACAGGACCAGCAGGGCAGCAAAGATGAAGATTCAGGTTTTAAACCTGTGCCTGACTTACTGTACTGTCTGGTTAGCTACCTTCTGTTTATCAACTTTACATTCTGTAAAAAGGATGCACAGGCAGAATTCTTTCCAATCTAAAAAAGTATTGAGCACTACTATAAAATATGAGATCTGGTCAGATGGGTTTTTAGAGTTCCTTAATTAACTGATATGTCTTGGCTGAAATCTCCTTACTTGCAGGTGTTTGGGGCACCCACTGAACCACTAGAAAAGTTAAAATAGATACAAACTAGTGGATGAAGAAAAAAAAATTAAAATGGGAAAATGTCAGAGATTTTAGGTTCCACTCTCTAGCACTGAAGAGCTCTGACAACCTCCTACCACACCAAGTAAAGTGAGGGCTGCTCAGATACATCACACCAGCTAGCTGTGGATGACTCTCAACTGCTTGGATGGACCTTTGCTTTGAGGTACTGCCTCTTCCCCTCTTCATGCTATTGCAGTCAGTGCTTAAGTGTAGCAGTATTGCTACTCAAAAGGACTTCAGGAGGAAGCAGGATAAAGATCCTCAACCACTCAGGCTGTGTAACTTGGGATTGTAACATGTATCTGAGTAGCTGGAGGGGCATCAGTGGTATTTAACCTTTGTACACCCCTTAAAGAATGTTACAGAACTGGGAATTTTGCTGAGTCCAGAAGGGAAACCACGAGCAGGTATTTGTCCCTCTCAGATAATCAATATTCTACTCATGCACAGACCATAGTTTAAAATATTGAGCATTGTTGTCATTAAGAAACATTGTAGGGTTTACTAAGGAAACATATGTTGTTGGATTCACCTGCGTAATGGATTTGCTGTATTCTGAAATTAGCATACTAAATTCTACCTAGACTTGCACCTTAATAGAGTTTACTGAGCAAATGCATAAATAAGAAGCTTTCATCCATCATCTATCTGACATGTGAGCTAAAGTCACTTTTAATCTCTACATAATAAATGAGATTAAGCATTCCCTTCATATGGTTTTATCGTGCCATTTACAAGAGCCTGCTAGACAAATCCTTCCGAATGGCAATATGCCTTTTCCCACTCCTCTTATACTGGGTTTAATGCCTCATGCAAGTCCTTTTCACTCTTGCAGTGAGTCAGCTACTTGACAAACAGTCTACACTGTGGAGGTGCTCTCTGATGGGGTTCAAGGGCTACCATTACTAGCAAAGCTTCCGATTGACTGGAAAATAATACAAGGGCAAATGATAGAGAGAAGGAAAAGCAGGTTAAACTCCCAGTTAGAAAGAACTGAAAAGCACAAGTAAAAGGAGGGAGGATAGAGTTTTTAAAGAGCACTGACTGAAGGTTCCTTTTCCCTGAACCTTGTTGAACTCCCAGTTCAACTGTAGGCTGTCTTTGATGTCTACATTTCCTCTCAGTTCCCTGTCTGTTACAAAATGGGTAATATTTCCTTACCTTGCATGACATACTGTGACCATGATGGATAATCACATGCAATGACTACAAGCACATATTGTGAAGACCAAGTGCTAAAAACAGGTTTGGTACCTCTTAGCACCATGACATTTTTGTCTTCTGTACTTCCATTTCCTGTTGTTCCCCCACTGAATCTATATGATGAAAATGCCATTAGGTGAACATTGCAGTTTTGCACCAGAATTGAAGAAAAGGAAGTGCACTCAACATGTCAGGACAGTAAATAACTACTTGGGAAGGTTATGTTGAAGACCAAACTATGGAAATACAACATAATGCTTAATATTGACATCACTTCATTCTCTCAGTCTGCACTGAGGAAGATGCTTTGCATCAGATGCATTAGCTGTTCACCACTTTGCTGATCAGCAGATCTCTCCCATGCTTTTCACAAAGCTATAGGATTCCCGACACAGCACCAGGATGTTCAAGACCAGTGGTGGAAACATGCATGCAGATCTTGATTGGTGGGAACCAGCATGGCTTCACCAAGGGCAGATCTTGCCTGACAAATTTAGTGGCTTTCTATGATGAAGTCACAGCGACAGTGGACAAGGGAAGGGCAGCTGATGTCATCTACCTGGACCTGAGTAAGGCATTTGACTCTGTCCCACATGACATCCTGGTCACCAAACTGGAAAAACATGGACTTGATGGATGGACCACTCGCTGGATAAGGAATTGGCTGGATGGTCGAACCCAGAGAGTGGCGATCAACGGCACAATGTCCACCTGGAGACCAGTGACAAGTGGTGTCCCTCAGGGGTCAGTGCTGGGACCAGTGCTGTTTAACATCTTTGTCAGTGACATGGACAGAGGAATGGAGTGCACCCTCAGCAAGTTTGCAGATGACACCAAGCTGTGTGGCACAGTCGACTTGCTAGA